>VSMD01135799.1:0-15892 GCA_008750895.1 Mirza zaza | reverse complement strand
AGTCTTGCTTTGTTGCCCAGGCTAGAGTGAGTGCTGTGGCGTCAGCCTAGCTCACAGCAACCTCAGACTCCTGGGCTCAAGCAATCCTGCTGCCTCAGCCTCCCGAGTAGCTGGGACTACAGGCATGTGCCACCATGCCCGGCTAATTTTTTCTATATATATTAGTTGGCCAATTAATTTCTTTCTATTTATAGTAGAGATGGGGTCTCGCTCTTGCTCAGGCTGGTCTCGAACTCCTGAGCTCAAACGATCCGCCCACGTCGGCCTCCCAGAGAGCTAGGATTACAGGCGTGAGCCACCAGGCCCGGCCCGGGAAGGCAATCTTGACAAAGATTGGATTTATCACATACCCAGACCTATTATTAAGTTAAGTAAGACAGCATAGCACTGGCTTTAGGACAGACAAACTGAACAGTGGAGCACACTAGAGCATCTAGAAACAGACCTGCACAAATGCGGTCATCTGATTTATGACAAAACAACACTTCAGTGCCATTGAGGAGAAGGCATTTTTTTAAATAATGGTGCTGGGTCAAATGGATATCTGTACAGGGGAAAAGAAAAAAGGATCTTGACCTTGATCTCCCACCAAACACAGAAATCAATTCCAGATGAACTACAGATCTAAATGTGAGAGTTCAAACAATAAAGCTTTTTGAGAAAAACATATGAAAATCTTCATGACCTTAGAAAGTAGGCAAAGATGTCATAAGCAAGACATAAAAAGAACTAATGGACCAAGTAGAGCTGAATAGTCTGTGTTAAATTAAGAACTTCTGTTCATTCAAAGACGCCTTTTTAGGAGTGTGAAGACAACCCACAAAGTGGGAGATTTTTGGAATATATATATCTGGCAAAGGACTCATATTCAGAATATATAAAGAACTTTTATGTCATGGGCTAAATTGTGTCCCCTCCAAAAATTTATACATTGAAGTCCTAACACCCAGTACCTCAGAATGTATCCATATTCAGAGATAAAGCCTTAAAGAGATAATTAAGTGAAAATGAAGTCTTTAGGGTGGGCCCTCATCCAGTGTGACTGGTGTCCTTGTAAGAGGAGTTTAGGACACAGATACATACAGAAGATAGCCATGTACACGCCAAGGAGAGAGACCTTCAAAGAAACCAAATCTGCTGACATCTTAATTTTGGCTTTCATTCTTTCTTTCTTTCTTTTTTTTTTTTTTTTTAAGACAAGATTTCACTGTTGCCTGGGTAGAGTGCAGTGGCACCACCATAGCTCACTGCAACCTCAAACTCCTGGACTCAAGTGATCCTCCTGTCTCGGTTTCCCAAGTAACTGGGATTATAGGTGCACACCACCAAGTCTGGCTAATTTTTTTATTTTTATAGAGATGGGGTCTTGCTATGTTGTTCAGGCTGGTCTTAAACTCCTGGCCTCAAACAATCCTCCCACCTTGGCCTCCCAAATTGCTGGGATTACAGGCGTGAGTCACCATGCCCGGCCGATTTTGGATTTCTTAACTCCAGAATTGTGAGAAAATAAATTTCTGTTGTTGAAACCCCCCAGTCTATGGTACTCTGTTATGGCATCCCTAGCAAACTAATACACCCTACAGTCAGTAGGAGACCACCCTTTAAAATAATGGGGAAAAGACCTGATCAGACATTTCACAGAAGAAGATATCCAAATAGCCACCAAACATATGAAATAGAGTTCTATTTCATTAGCCCTTAGAGAAACGCCAACTAAAAGAGACACAACTATGCTCCCACCAGCATGGGAGCGTGACTGAAATGAAAAGAATGAAAACACCAACTACCGGTGAGAATATAGAGCAAGTGGAACCAGACCAACTCCTTGGAACAACTATTTGACAGTATAGACTAAAACTGATCACATACTCATCCTCCATGACCCAAGTAATTCCACGCTTAAGTATATGCCCAACAGAAACGCATCCATATGTTCACCAAAAGTCATGTTCTACAATGTTCAAAGCGGCACTCTACAGATAGCCTAGAACTGGCAGCTACCCAAGCGCCCCTCAACAGTAGAATGATAAATTGTAAAATATTCACAGAATGGAAACTATATAACACTGAAAATAAATCTACAAAAACACAAAATAAACAACATGGATGAGTCTCATAAACACAAAGTTGAACCAAAGAAGCCAAAAGCACAAGAGGGCATTGTGCACGATTCCACTGACATAAAAATGAAAACAGGCAAAATTCAGTCATGCTGTTAGAAGTCAGGGCAACCAACGGTGGAGGGCAGGGACCAAATGAAAACAAGAGGGGGATGCTGAGGTGCTGGCTACCCTGATGTGTTCGCTTTGATAAAATTAATCAAGCTATGGCCAAGCACGGTGGCTCATGCCTATAATCTTAGCACTCTGGGAGGCCAAGGTGGGAGGATCACTTGAGGTCAGGAGTTCAAGACCAGCCTGAGCAAAAGCGAAACCCCTTCTCTACTAAAAATAGAAAAAATTAGCTAAAAATAGTCAGGCATGGTAGTCCTAGCTACTGGGGAGGCTGAGGCAGGAGGGTCACTTGAGCCTAGGAGTTTGAGGCTTCAGTGAGCTGTGATGACACCACTGCACTCTAGCCAGGATGACAGAGTGAGGCCCTGCCTCAAAAAAAAAAAAAAAACAAAAGTTAACCGAGCTATATAGTCACAACACTTTTCTATATGCATATTATACTTTAATGAAAAAGTTTTTTAAGTGTACAGTATTACAGAAATGGAAAATGCCTTTTTTTAAAAAAGCAGGGAGCTAGAAACAGATTGCTGACAGAAAAAAGCCCGACTTTAGGACATTAGAGAAGAGTCTGTAGCCCCAAGCTGCGGCCTGAACCGCTGACCATGCACCAGCCCCCTTCTCAAACAGCTGCCCCCCAACACACACTGCCTGTGGCAGGAGCCAGAGGCTGGAAGACAGAGGCTGGGACCCCCACACTGACCAGGAGGGTTGGCCCAGCCTCCCCCAACACTGCCCTCCAAAGCAGACCTGCCCACTGCTGCTAGGGGCATGTTTATGTCACCCAGCAACCCTGGAGAATCGCTCCTGCCCCACTTCCAGTCCACGTGGTTCTGCCGGGCTGACCCCGCCTGGCTTAGGGCTGTGCTAAGACTTCAGAGCCGATCCAGAGACATTTGATAGAATGACTGAGGGTTTGGGATGGGGGACCCTGAGCTGGTAGAATGGACACCTCAGCTGCTGGCTTTCCTCTTACCACCACACGGGGAGGAGCCTGCCCCAGAATGAAGCAGAAAGGAGAAATAGAGTTGACTTCTAGAGCTCATTTTTGAGCATCTAGATCTGCATGTGCCTGGAGGCCACACCCTGAACTTGTTACCTAAGCCAGTGAGTTTCCTTCTGCTGAGGCCAGCTTGAGTTACATTTGTCACTTAGGTCACTTATGACAAATCTGTCCTATCACCACTCTCTGGAAGCCTGTGTGAGGCTCAGAGACCAAAATGGGCATGATAATTCTCCATGCTGACTGTTATCTCAGGCACCCATCTGTGGCAAAGTGGACTATACCTCTGAAAGTACTTTTTTTTTTCTTTGTCTCTTTATATGGTCTGTGTCCTAACTTTTGTTGTTTTTTTTTTTGAGACAGGGTCTCGCTCTGTTACCCAGGCTAGAGTGCAGTGGTGTCATCGCAGCTCACTCTCCTCAAATTCCTGGCTGAAGCGATTCTCCTGCCTTAAGCTCCTAAGTATCTGTGACTACAGGCACACCCCACCACACCCCACTAATTTTTCTATTTTTTGTAGAGCTGATTGATCTCTTGCTCTTGCTCAGGTTAGTCTAGAACTCCTGGCGTTAAGTGATCCTCCTGCCTTGGCGTCCCAAAGTGCTACGATTACAAGGCATGAGCCACCATGCCTGGCACTTTAATACTCATCATTCCATTTGATCATCACAGAAATGCCAATAGAAATGAGGACAGGTACAACTGTTCCTGCTTCCCTCACCATTCTAGACTATTCTAGAGCTGGTAAGGATGTCGGATGGTGAAGAATCTGTAGCCCCTCTGGCTTCTAGGTTGAGAAGATGGAGCCCCAAGGGAAGAAGAGACAGGACAGCTTGGCCATAACCGGAGCCTCAGAAACCTGAGAAAGGCTTGGAGTATCTCAAAAGGGCCTGGAGAGCAACAGTATTTAGGAAAATGGTAGATTGTGATGTGGCCTGAACCCCAGATTTGAGGTTTGGCTTTAATCATTGCCCATATCCTTCTGTTATAATAAATGATCAGGGCCTAGACTGAGCACTCCTCATCTGCCATAATGCTAAGATTCATTCATTCATATTCTTATATAATCCCCCTCTAAGGCAGCTTCTGTTCTTAGTTCCATTTTGCACGTGAAGAGACCGAGGGTTAGGCCCGTTAAGTAGCTCAGGGAGTTGGGCCTCAAACCAAGGTTGTTGGTTTGAGGCTGGGCCGGATTTGAGGCACCAGCCAAGTTGCCTGTGCCAAGACTTGATTTAAAGGGTGAACTGTCCCATCTTCTGTCCCTTGCTGAAATAGTCTGTCTCCTTCTACTCCAATGTTCACTTCCTTCAGCATTTCTAGAATCCAACTTAAAAAAAAAAAAAAACAAAACTATTCCCAGAGCAAGAATGCCCTCTCCAATTAACTAAGACCCTTCCATCTGTCCTCAGCACCATCTCCTTACAGCCAATGGGTTCTCCCCCTTCTGTGTACCTGTTAACACACTTTTGGGTCAGTTATTCTAGCTGGATCACCTGACACACCACACTCGGGCCAGCTGCCTTCATACGACACACAGCAAAAGCCACCAGAGCCGGCTTTTCTAAACCGTGGATCAGATCACGCCACTTCACACCCACTAGCACGGCTATCATCAAAAAGGCAGAACAAGAAGTGCTGGTGAGGATGTAGAGAAACCAGAACCCTCATGTGCTGCTGATTGGAGTGCACAATGGTGCAGCTGCTTTTGAAAACATGCTAGTAGTTCCTTAGGAAGTTAAACAGAGACCATGTGATCCAGCAATGCCACTACTAAGTATATACCCAAGAGAAATGAAAATGTATGTTCACACAAGAACTTCTACATGAACATTCATAGCAACATTATTCATAACATCCCAAAGCATAAACAACCAAAATGTCCATCAACAAGTGTCTAAAAACAAATGTTTCTGGATAAACAAAATGTGGTCTATCCATACAGTGGAATATTATTCAGCCAATACAAAGGAATGAAGCACTGATAACATGCTACAACACATATGAACCTTGAAAACATTATACAAGTGAAAGACTCCAGACACAAAGGACCACATATTACATGGTTTCACTTATACGAAATGTCCAGAAAGGGCAATTGGTCCACAGCAGCAAAAAGCAGATTAGTGGTCACCGGGACTAGAGGAAGGAGGAAATCAAGAGGTACATGGTTTATTATGGGGTAACAGACATGTTCCAGAATTAGATAGTGGTGATGGTTGTACGATATTGTAAATAAACTAAAACCACTGAATTCTACATTTTAAATTGGTTAAATGGTGAATTTTATAGTATGTGAATTTTAATCTCAATTTTTAAAAATGTTTTAAACTCCTCCCAAGAAAATAATCCAATCACACAGGGATAACCCCACCCCACTATGGTTTCTCCTCCCAGTAGGAGTCAAACCCAATGTCCCACCAGGTCCTGCCGGCTGGGCCCACGCCTCCTCCATCTCTCCTGCTGCTTTTGCCCTCACTCATTCAGTTCCTCCACACACCAAGTTTACCCCACCGCCTGGCGTTTGCACTTCCTGGTCCCTCCGCCTAGAATGTTCTTGCCCATAGCTGATTCTCACAAGTCCGGTTTCTGCCAAAATGCACCCCTGCTCCCCAGAGAGGCCTCCCTGACCACCTGCCTGCAATACAGCCCCCCCCATGCTCCATCCCCTCACTCTGCTTTACTCTTCATGGCCCTTGTCACCATGGGAAAAGACGGATAGTTTTAAAAACAGTTTACGTCTGTACTGCCTGTTACTGCAGCCAAGAGGGCAGGGATCTTGTCTTTTAGGTTCACAACTGTGAACTTGCCCACCGTGTAGGCAAGAAGCCTTTTTCTGGAAAGAATAGATTTCCTGAACAACTGCCTCTAAGATCTGAAATGCCACCTGCTACCTGGCCGAGAGTCCAGAACGCTCAGTCATTAGCCACACACCGTAGGTGCTCAGGGAGTTCGTGTGTGTTTGCTGATCGTTCTGTGGCGAACCCTGCCCTGGGCTTGTCTAGAACCCTAAGGAAGCAGGAGGAATAATCCCTCCCCCTCAAAAGCCTGAACGTCTTTCAGGGGTCACAAAGCACACAGTGTTTACCCAGCAACCCACAAACAAAACACGAAGGAGAGGTGTAAGGTTGTGCTGCTGACACCTAAGCTGCAGCCAGGGTCCAAATTGGCCTCATAAAACTGTCCTGGCAAACGCCCTCTGATACAGCTTCTTATGACTTTGCAATCTGACCTGTTCTCCAGAATGAGACGGTTGCAGCTCACACCTGCTCCTGCCTCTTCCCGTGGGGACTCTCTTTCCAGAGGCAGTTAAAAGTCTAAAGAGGTAGGTGGTGAAGGCCTCTTTCCCCTTCCTCTCTCCTCCGCCCTGCTTCAGCATCTCTGAGCCACACACAGCAAGCAACTTACCCACTAGGAGTTTGACATCTCGGACTGTGAAGTCAGGGTCAGGCATCCTGGAAAAATGGGGTGCAGACCTTTGGTGAGAAGCCAGAAACAATAGACCTAGACCCCACCTTGGGCCCACTGTGCACCTCATTATCTGGGCAAGCCTGAAGTATAGTGTCAAGGGTAAGGGCTGGAGCTGGGCATTCAAACACCTGCTTTCTTTTAGGGCAGGAAGTCCTCTCTGTGTCTGTTTCTCCCTCTAGAAAACACTCTCCTTAAGGAGTTGGATGAAAAGTGGGGGGACCCCTCTAAGTTCAGAGGAAAAGAAAAAGACACATTACACCAGGTCCATGGATGTGACAACACTGGCTACAATAACAGAATGGTGACTGTGGTGATGTTCTCTATTAATTAACAATGATCCTAAGGTTTAATTCCTCATCATAGAAATGAGAGTCCCGAGCAAGTCTGGCAGTGGGTGTTGGAGAGGGAGGCAGCCTCGGATGCCACCCTAAGCTTCCTCCCCAGCCCCTGCCCAAGGGCCGGAAACCTGTTCTTCCAGCCTGTGTCCCAGCTCTCTCCGCCACCTGGGGCTCTGACAGATCTCAGTGAGAATGTAAAGCAGAAATGGTGGAGAGGTAGACTGCTGGGTAGGCAAAGAAAGGAGACACACTAGCACCCCAGGAAACACATCCTCCACATAGGAGTCTGTGTAGAAAAAGTGTATCTAGGTATCCCGAATTTGGGCTTAGAGGCTGGTGATTGTCTTTGCAGCTCAGGCCCTGCCTCAGTTTCCTGATTTGGGGGCAGGGGAAGGAGGAAAGGTACAATTCTCTGTAGGAGGTTGCTGCACATAACTGGGATGGGTTAGAGGAAAAAGTCAAACCTACGCAGGCACCCTTGGAGAGTTTTTTCCCCTAAAGGACTTGAACAAGGAGATGCTGTACCCAGATCATGAAAAAACATCCTTCTCAGTGATGAGCTGTGGGAAAAGGGTGGAAGAAACCAACTCTGAACTATAAACTGTGTTAGGGAGAGACACAGGGGAAGAGGCGATTTGTTTCAGCAACTTACTTAATTCCCAGTCCATCCTTTTCTCGAAATATCAGGGGAACTCTCAGAGCTTCTCTCTGTACGTACTCATAGTTGAAATCTGTTTGGATATTTGAATTAAAACAAGTTGGTTAAGCCACGGAGGAGCAAATGAACCATGATCCTTTGGTTAGGGGAGGAAAAATGACAGAGAAAGGGCAAGATGTACACTACATGCAGGCATCAGCCATATGGCCAAAGCTCCCTGGAAAATGATGGGGAAATGATCGGGCAAAGCCCAAGAAGCCATGCCAACACCAGCTCCTCTGCCTACTCAGTCATTCCCTGCATGCCCCGCCGGTCCCAACTTGTCAATGAACAGCCCAAGGCCAGCCAGAGTTGGGGAGGGAGACACTCAAAGAGCCCCACACAGGAAGAGCCCCAGCTATAGCTCCCAAAGAGGGACACACAAACACATCCCAAGCACAGCTCACAAAGTAAAGGGACAGCAAAACTGAAGAATGCCACCTGGGAGGATCTGAAGCCCCAGAGAGGAGGCTGGGAGGAGGGCTCTCATTGTAGCCGAGCATCAGTGAAAATCTTATTGTAATATCCTGCATAGTGAAGGGGAGGGGGGGAAGCCGGTTTCCCTGGAAACTGTGTATTTGATGCCAAAATAACTAGGGAACTGGGCACAGCTTTGTTGTCTTAAGAGTGAAATTCTGCCACAGCCATCACAATACTTGCTTCATCCGGATAACTGGGAGGGATGCTCCCCAGGTGAAGGTTGTGTAGATGGGGCCCATAGAAGATTCACAGGGCAGTTTTCTGTCTGGCGTTTGTCTAGTATAGACCCCAAAATCCTTATCCAAAACCCTGGAGAGTGAACGAGGCCTTGGACTAATTTCTTTCCTTCCCCAAACCCCAAACCAGTGGATCTGACCAACTGTGCCCACAAATATGAAGATGAGGGAGGCTGAGATAAACCCTCACACTCCCCCCCAAATCCTCAGGTACCTAAAGCAATCCACAAGGGCACAAGCCTTTTCTGGCTGGCAGGAAGGGACACAGAAGAGGCCCCGGGCCACTGAAGTCGCTGGCCCAGGCAAACAGCTCACAGGGCAGCCTTGGGGGAGGAGGCGGCCAGGATCACTCCCCTCGGAAGAGAACAAAACCCAGAGCTGGGGAAAGCCCTGACCTCCGCAGCTCAGATCCCCAGGGGCTCACAGTGAATGGGGATTCCTAAGGATTTAAAGGAAGAGAAGTTTAAGAAGCTTCTATTTTGAATCCAGGCTATGGGCGCCTTCTGTTTCTCAGCTCCTCCCTCCAGTTTTGGGGCCAGATCTGAATGAACTAGCAAAACCCTGGGCCTTGTCCTTTGAAAGGGGCCAGACGGCAGATTTAAGGATACACTTTCATGCTCCCTTGCTGGAATAAACCCCCATACACCCGCACACCCAAACCCCTCCCTGCCCCCCAAAACCAGGGCCAGCTTCAACTTCTTCAAATGAGCTTGAGAAAAAGCTCTGCAATCCTGAGCTAAGAATTCCTCACAAATGACTAGGAAGAGTTTGCATATTGTTTCCTCATAGGATCCACCAAAGGACAGTAAAATGGGGAGAAAAGGAGAGGAATTAAAATTCTATTTATGCGGAGGATATTTAAATTAGCTGGGACTAGCACCCAGCTCTTGGACCTGGCAAGCTGGAAGAAATTTCTTCCCTCCCCCCACAACTACCCCTCCCACGAGCAGAGCCCAGGGCCCCAGGAGGCAGTGGACACAAAAGAGAAACTTCAAAAATACAAAACCAGGACAGTCTCTTCTAGGGGCTAACCCACAGCCACTCAACCAGAACCTGGGAGAGGGAGGCACTTCCCCTGTCACCAGCTCACTGGGGGACTGAAGAGTTTTCCAAGGGGGTTGGGCAGGGTAAACAAAATGGAAACTGACCAACCTAAAGGAAACTCAAGTAGGGAAGGAAAAAAATGAACTTACAAAGTCCAGGGGGCCTCTGTAGGCAAGGGCATCTCTGAAACCCCAACCCCACAGGGTTGCGGAATCAGAAGCCACAGTGGCTGCAGGCTGGGGCAGACCAGGGATCTGGAGGCCTCAGACTCAAGCTGGAGCATCACCCCAATATCTGGAGGGTACCCTAGCCATTCTCCTAGTAGGAGAGCCAGGGAGAAACACAGGCCCTGAAGGTCTCTGGCTCAAGTGAAACTCAAAACCCCAGAAGCTTCCCAACCTGTGCTCTAAAGCAGGCAGGCCCACAGGAGACGCAGCTCTAAGGTCTCAGTCCTGGGAACAGATCCCGATTCCCAGAAAGGTTTCCAAGAGAGGTGCCCTACGCCTTCGATTCAAATTGCCAGGGGACAAGGGATCTCAGCCCTAAGCCTAAGGAAGCCCAACTCCTGGCCTCAAACTGTCGAGGCTGCAGCGCTAGGGAGCTCAGGCCTAAGTGGGGGCTCAGGCCAACAAGTCAGGGCACACCCGGGCGGCAGCTCCAATCTGGCAGAGCCCATGAGGGGACGCTCTGCAGACCCAGGCCTGAAGGGGTGTCACCCCTATAACCCGAGGCGCCCCCATCACCAGTTCCCAACAGGCAGACCCGGAGATGGCTCGGGGCTTGGGAGGCTTCAGGCCTGGGGGGTCTCACCCCCGATGTCCCAGGGGCGCCCACAACCCGGCTCCAGCCAGGCGGCAGCACCTCTAGCAGCGCAGGGAGCGCAAACGGCTCGGGGAGGGGGAGGACGCAGCGCTCCCGCCCTCCCTCAGTCCGCCTGTCCATCCCCAGGTCCCTCAGTCCGCCGCGGGTCCCCTGGCTTTACCCACCCTGGGGTTGCTGGTGGTTACAGGCCGGGCCTAGGCCCACACCGGGCCCCTCTTCCCGCCTGGCCTCCTCCCTCACCACCCCACCCCACCCCCCAGTGCTCGGCCTCGTTTCGTCACCGGATCCCCTGGAATGGGGGACGCGGGCGCGAAATACGAACCCAGCCACCGGCAGCTCCCTCCCCACGTGCGCTCGGCCTGCGGCGCGGAGGACGGCCTGGGGAGGGGGCGCCTCACCTTTGCCCTCCATGGCGTGCACGAAGTCTCCCTGGTACAGCTGGCTGCGCAGCTTCTCCTCCAGGCTGAAGCCGCGGACGCTGACGATCTCCTCCACGTCCGACAGGTCCTCGTTCTCGTCGTATCCCTGGCGGTCAATGGGGCGCTGCGGGGACCCAAACCAGAGAGCCCAGGACATTACTGGGGTGACTGAGGGTGGCCTCTTACCCTGGGCCCAGCACGAACAGGTGCAGGAGGTGCGCGCCCCCTGCACCCCACCTTAGCAACCCGTGCAACTTTGCGCAAATGCCAAAGATGCTGAAAAGCAGGATAAGGAGAGGGGCCCGCACCCCCAGGGTCCAGCTGCGCCCTACAAGGAGCAGTCCCCTCCTGTATCTTTGGAAGCCGTGGAAAGGACATCTGGGGGCTCTCCCTTGCCCCCGCCCCGAGCTGTGTAGAGCTTTGCCCACTCAGCCGGGAGCCTGGTTATGTAACCCGCGGAGGGGGCTCCGGGCACGGGCTGGCCGGGCAGATGTAGGCCCCGGGAGGAGCCGCTGCAGCGCCCGGCTCGGCGGTAACGGCAGCCCCGGCAGCCGCGGCGGCAGAGCCGGGAAGCCGGAACCGGGGGCTGGCGGCATTTCTAACACTGGAGCCGCCCCCGAGCTACCAGGAAAGCTGGAAAGCTGAAATGGAAGGGCTGAGACCCCAGCCGCCCCCGCCGACCGCCCGCCAGTGCAAGAAGACGAGGTGGGGGGAGGAGGTTCGGGGCTTAGGGGGGGAGAGGCAGGCAGCCCGCCACAAAGCTCCGATCGGAGACCCCAAAACGCACCAGCAGCTGCCTCATCTCCCCATAAGCGCGCGCGCACACTCACTTCCTAAGGAGACTCCCCCCCCACTCCCCGCATCCCCCTGCCTCCTCCCTCCAGCGCCCAGCGCCCGGCCCCACAGCCCCCCAGATTCTGGGCGAACCCCGAACCGCTCAGCCCCCTCCACGCCTTTCCGCGCTACCACCTCCCCACTTAAGTGTCTGAGACTCTGAGCCTCAGAAGGGACTGGAGGAGTAAGCCGCTTGCTTCCTTTTGCATGCAATTTATTATATTTTTCCGGTCCTCTTGCAAAATACAGAAAAGGAAAGAAAAGGCAGCAAGAACCAACCAAAAAAAAAAAAAAAAAAAAAGATCTATCATATACCAGATACAGATTTGGGAAAAAAAAAAAAAGCTACACACCAATCTTCTTCCAGAGTCTTTCTCTGCCTCCATTTTTTTAGGAGAGTTCACCAATTAATTGTCAACGCTCCTGCCCCCTGCATTTTAGCCGAGGGGGGAAGGAGGGAAGACCAAAGAAAACAAACCGAAAAATAAATAAATAAAGCAAGCCAGAGCCGAGATCTACAAAGTTTTGCACCAACACTTAGGCAGATCCGTTTGCAAAGTCCTAGGAAACCATTTTCAGCAGTTGTGGGGGGGGGGGAGGCGTCGACGTCATAATCCCCGGAACGTAAACATTGTTGCCGATCGCGCTCGGAGCTCGCGGCCGGGTTGGTGGGGGGGCCCTCGGCCCGGGATAGGGGGGGCGGGGGCGGCGGCCAGAGGAGGTGTGGAGCGGGGAGGGAGCCCGGGAGGCACCGGGCGCCGTTAGCGCCCTGGCATCGCTGTTTTGTTGTTGGGTCACGAGTGCGCCTCTGCACGCAGGCGCCGCCGCCGCCCGGGAGTTGTGTGCAGAGCTGACTTTTGGAGGGCTGAGTTGCAGGCGGCGGGCGCATCCCGGAGATGGCGGGGCAGGGAGGGAGGGAAGGAGGAGGGGGCGGGGAGGGAGGTGCAGATTTGCACGGCTGGCCTCAGCGGGAGGCGCGGAAATGCAAGCCCAGCATGCTGGCGTGAAAGCCCTCGGGGCCCGGCACCCCCAAAAACGACCCCCCACCTCCCTCCCTGTCCCCATTGCTCAGGGCTACCCCTCTTCCTTTTTCATCCACCCCACCCTATTACCTGCATGGCGACCCAAATTCAAAGCGTTTTGTGTTTATATATATTGTTGTTTTTTACACTGCCTGTCTTTTTCGTGGGGGTAGGGGACAGCGGTGAGCCTCTGCAGACCCCCCATTTGCAAACCTTCCTTATGGAGGAGGCATTTGGGGGACCCTGAAGGCAATTAGCTCAGCTCCATACCTGTAAGGACTGCATAACTTTTAAACTCCTGGGACTCAAAGATATGGACCCAAACACGCACACACACAGGTACAGGAAATACAGCCAGACTAGAGCCTTTTCAGACCGCAGCTGACCGGAAGACGTTGCCTTTCATTCATTCATTCTGCCCGCCTCTGTGGAGTCCTTTACTAGGCGACGAGCCCTGAAACAGAAGTTGGACATTTTTTTTAAAGGTCCTTGCGCTCGCCTAGAGGAGGAAATAGATGCTCAGGAGTGAAGGAGAGAATCGGATCTGGCGCCTCCTAACGCAGACGAGCGAAGGGTAAGCCCTTGTTGGACATTTATGGGAGAAAAGTCAGTGGGAAGGTGTGTAGTGCTCTGGGACGGGAGGCGGGAAACTTGGGCACCCCTTGACTTAGCGGAGGTATCATTGACTAAGTGATGTCATTAGCCCACCGGCATGCTTCCGTGTCCACTTGCTAGTGCTTGTGACCACCCCCACCCAGCTGGGCCTGACTTGTCCTGGAGTGCCATCGTGAACAACAGGTTGACTCTGGTTGAAAAGAGCTGGCCCTAAACATCCCTCTAGCCCCACTCCTGTGCCCTACTAGGCCTGATCTTAGGGGTAAAGATCCTGATAAGATGACATGGCAGGAGGACTATAAGAAAGGGACGTTGTAGACAGCAGGCTTTGCGCATGGCATTTTATTTCTGTTGTGGGATACTTGGAGCAGGTCATTTTGCACATGGGGAAACTGAGGCTCAGAGAAATTATGAATCTGGATGGCTTGCTCTGCCCCCATGTAGTCTTCATGTGAACAAGTGATCAGACAGACATGTGGGAAGGAAGTGGCTTCCCCACCAGAGATGGGATGTGAACCAAAAGCTCCGCACTGGTCACCGTAATATCGCTCACCTTAAGGTTTGCTGTCTTATCTTTCTGTAGTCCTTCTAGTACCCCCAAAGGCTACTCTTTGAAGTTTATTTTAATTCCTGTTTGATTGCTGTAAAGATCTTTTAAATAGGGATGAGACTGGCAAACATCAAAATTTGTTTCCAAACTAAAATCGCCCACTTTAGTTCTGCAGCATCAATCCGCAGCCCATAGTGTGAGTGAGAAGGCTTCTACCTTTAGCCTCTGGCAAAGACCAGGGACCATTTTGTTTGCGTCTCTCTTTCTTATAAGAACCCTTTAAGGGAAATAGTCTTAGTCCCTATTTTGCAGAGGGGAAAACTGGGACTCAGAAAGGCAAAGTCACTCTAACAGGATCACACAGCTGCGTGTGGCACGGCTGGGGCTCAGGCTGGAGCCTGGCTTGGCCATCACATGCTCTTTCAGAGACTCACCCCCTACGCTACTCCCCCATAATGAAATAAACATGTTCCAAGGAGGGCGCATGGCTGGAGGGAGGTGAAGAGTGAACTGAGTGGAATAAAGCAAGAATGTTTGATCCTTTTAATTCATTTTTCCTTCCTGAGACGCTTCTCTCTTCCCAAGTGTCCCCAAAAGCTGGCATCAGGAAAAGATCCAATGGTGGCCACCTTAGTGTAAAAACAGTTAAGTCCATATATCACCTCGATGGGGAGTTCCTGGCCTGTCAGAATGGGAAGGGGTAGGGTAGTCACGTAATTTAATCCCCTCTCTTTACAAACCTCCAGGAAACCACAAACCGGAGAGAAGAATGGGCCAGCCTGGGGTTTGTCCCCTTTTGACGCCCCCAGAAACGCTGCCCTGCCGCCTGGTCCTAAGTGGTCACTCAATAAATGTTGGGCCCTTGATGGATCACCTTCCCCCTTGATATTTGCATTTTCTCTTTATCAGTAATTGGCAGATGAAAGGCTTTGTCCTCCAGTTGAAAGAATTCCAAGCATTTGCTCAAAGTGGGGGAGGAGGTTATTTTGAGCCTCAGGGGGAAGGGCCAAGCCCCTTGTGCTCCCGGTGTTGGCTAATTGTCCCAGCAGAGCAGATAGTAGGTGAGCTTAAGGTACTTACCAAACACATGTACTTTTTCTTTTAGGGAAACTCCGCCTGGCCAGTTGTATTTGAAACATAATAATAATGATTTCCTGAACCCTCCTGCTCCTTCTCACAAAAGGCCCAGTCAAATCCTGCCTGGGTTTTCCCCCCATTCATTCATTTCTTCATTCATCAAAGGTTGATTGAGCAGCTCTGGGCTCAAAGACAGAGGGGATAGAGAAAAGATAGAAGAACAGCTCCAATTGTAGGCACACCCCGGGCTGGACAGGGCGATGGACAGGCGGCTTCCTGAGGAAAGGACTGACTCCGGTTGGAGCTCTCAGAAATCAGAATCCAGGATTTCAAATGGTTAAAAAATTGAAGTTGTTCTCACATTCACAGATACTTATAATAGCTCCTAAATTTTGAGAACTTAACTATGTCTATGCGCAAAGCCCCACACATTTGCTGTCTCTTTGAATCCTCACCAAAGCTCTGTGAGACAAGGACTGTAATTCACCACGTTCATGTTGAGGCTCAGAGAGGTCAAGTTGCTTGGCCAAATTGTGCAGCTATGAAATAACAGCGCCACGATTTGAACCCAGAGTTTGTAAGAATCCACAGCCCAGACCACAGAATTGACCTCTATGCTAAGATTCCCTGCAGGGCTGTCCCATACAACACTGATGAGGACATTCTATATCTGCACTGCTGTCCAGCATAGATGCTTCTGGCCACATGTGGCTATTGGGCATTTGAAATATAACTACTGGGATTAAGGAACTGGATTTTAAATTTCATTTCATTTTTGGCCGGGCGCGGTGGCTCACGTCTGTAATCCTAGGACTCTGGGAGGCCGAAGTGGGCGGATTGCTCAAGGTCAGGAGTTCGAAACCAGACTGAACAAAAGCGAGACCCCATCTCTACTATAAACAAAAAGAAATTAATTGGCCAACTAATATATATATATAGAAAAAATGAGCCGGGCATGGTGGCACATGCCTGTAGTCCCAGCCACTTGGGAGGCTGAGGCAGTAGGATTGCTTGAGCCCAGGAGTTTGAGGTTGCTGTGAGCTAGGCTGACGCCAC
>VSMD01135795.1:0-144093 GCA_008750895.1 Mirza zaza | reverse complement strand
ACATATATTCACCAGCAAACTGGTATTAACTGAGCAGCACCTAAGTGGACACATAGGTACTACAGTAATAGGGTATTGGGCAGGGGGGAGGGGGGCGGGTATATTCATACATAATGAGTGAGATGTGCACCATCTGGGGGATGGTCATGCTGGAAACTCAGACTTGTGGGGGGAGGGGGGTAAAGGGCATTTATTGAAACCTTAAAATTTGTACCCCCATAATATGCTGAAATAAAAAAAAAAATAAAAAATAAATTCAATTCCTTTTTGAAAAAAAAAAAAATTTAAAGGTCAATTCACAAAAGAAAAAAGCAAGGTGAAACATTTACAGAGGAAAATAAAAAACAGGAAGAGCCATAGGAGATTTTGTCTTCTTTTACCTCTTCTGTACCAAGAATATAATACTTTCATAATAAAAAATAAAACGAAACTTTATTTAAAAAACAGAAAGAATATTCAAATTCATATTAATAATTCCTGAAAGCAAATTGCTATTAGTAGTCAAGCTTTTTTGATTCTTAACTATATTTATTAGAAATTATCTTTAGAGTTATCCATTCTGCACAGAAAGTACTTCATTGGTAATTTTCACCAGAAGGAGAATAGTTTGGCTAACAGGTTATGTTCTTACCATGGTCTTGTTCCCATGGTCATTGAAGTGATGCGCTGGCTGGAACTGAGCCATCTCTGGAGGTTATCACTGGGGATACTGCCACTTAGTGGTGAAATTTGTTGTCAAATTCTGGACAAGGGATTTAGGCAAGTTGTAGGCCCATGTCTGCCACAAATGGATCATTGATTTATTCATTTGACAAACCTTTGCTGAGCCCCTAACCTGATGGGCACAATGAGGATTTGAAGTATGAAGCACAGATCCTGCCCTGAAAATGCTTGTTCAAGAGACAACTACACAATGCTCGCTTCGGCAGCTCATATACTAAAGTTGGAACGAAGATTAGCATGGCCCCTGCGCAAGGATGACATGCAAATTTGTGAAGAGTTCCATATTTATAAAAAAATTTAAAGAAAAAGAAAAAAGACAACTACACATATGATAATTTTAATAAAATCATGATGTTAAGTGTCATGAAATTGTGGGATCTCACATTTATAAAGGATCTTTCTCTTTTTGTTTCTTTTCTATTTTTTTCCTTTTCTTTCTTTCTTTCCTGTTTTTTTTTTTTTTTGAGAGACAGGGTCTTGCTATGCTGCCCAGGCTAGGGTGCAGTGGCTATTCACAGGCACAATCCCACTACTGATAAGCACAGGAGTTTTGACCTGTTCCATTTCTGACTTGGGCTGGTTCACCCCTCCTTAGGCAACCTGGTGGTCTCCTGCTCCCGGGAGGTCATCATATTGATGCTGAACTTAGTGTAGACACCAGATCAGCACAGAGCACTATAGCCCATAAGTCCTGGGTTCCAGTGATCCTCCCACCTCAGCTTCCTGAGTACCTGGGACTGAGTGGCACATGTCTGGCTTATGATCTTAATAGTCATCTGGTTCAACTCTAGGAAATGGTTAATGCCAAATAAGGGATAGAGAATTTATTAGCAGGAAAGATCAATGAATGGAGTTGGAGTGATTTCTGAGGTTCCAGTCTGGGAGAGTGGGAGAGTAACAGTACCATTGATGGAGGCATAGAAGTTAAAACAGGGAGATGCTTTAGGTACAAAAGATGATGAAATCTGGTTTAGGCACCAAAGGTGTTGGCTAGTTTGCATTTGCTCCTAGATTCATTCCCATATTTTTTGTTGATCCTATGGATGACTTTACCCAACCTCTCCTAGCCTCTGCCTTCAGCCAGTGGGAGGTGCCAGTCAGAGATAGAAGGGTGGACATAGATGAAGTTTGGGGGTGTTTCTCTCCTGCCTAGCTGCATCCCTTCTCATGGTGGCTTGCAGTGGAAGTTCCTCTCAGCCAGTTTCCCTTCCAGGGCTCCAGCTCTCACCAGGTTCTGATGTCTCTATTTCTTTTGTCAAGTATCTCATTGACGTCTAGAAATTTTCTTAAAGACATTACAATTTTCCATGGAATAAAACGTAGAAGATCAGAGGGCAGAGGTCTAGTCGTATGGACTGGACCACCTTGAGAAGGCAGGAGGAGGACTGTAACCCAGAAAAGGGAGTTACTAAAGATCTTCAAGAAGAATCAGGAAAGTGTTCTGTCCTGGGCACCAAAGGCAGACAACATTTCAAGAAGGGGTTATTGAAGACATTATTAAATACTACAGAAAGTCACTTGATCAGCCTTAAAGAAAATACTACAGAAGGATTAAGGAGAAGATGAACAACAACAACAAAATATTACTGAATTACTTAGAATTCAGTATATCTGTGGCATTTCATTATTTCAGAGGGCAGTTTTTATAGGAGCAGGGGTAGATACCAGGTTATCAAAGGTTAAAGAGGGAACTCAATTTAAAAAGTGGGCAAAGGGTTTGAATAGACTTCTCACCAAAGATGATGCACAAATGGCATATATAGACAATGGTGTTATTCACCTATAATGGGTCATTTTTATTGTGTGTGAATTATGCCTCAATAAAGCTGTTATTTTTTAAAGCTAAATAGAGAAATTTCAAGGAAAATGAGAGAAAAAATTAAAGCAGTAAATAGAAATAGAAACAGAAACATTATCCATGATTGCTCAACAAGGCTTCAACCCATGACTTTTTGTTTATATTTTATTTGAGATAAATTTGTCTTAATATGGAAGCATGTTTCTAGAGAATTCCCAAAAATGAATCTGTACAGTGAGTGAATCTGTACATTGTGACATGAAAGTAAACCCAAAAAGAATGACCTTACTTATTGGATCTAGAACAACACGAAGTCAGATGTGAAACTAGTAAAATTAGTCCTACCTTATCTCAATTGCAAGTTTAGTGTTGCTGCTTTAAATTAAGACTTCAAGGAGTATTTTGGCCCTAGAAAGGAATAGGACAGTCCATATTGGAAGGGAATTTAGAATGTAGCTTTTAGAATCTATTTATTTCCCCTGTACCTCAGAGCAGAGCAACTGAGATAAACCTATAGCTAGTTTGTACTTGAAGAAAAGACAACAGAAAATCCTTGTTTTCTTTTTCATGAGCTTCTCTCTAGTTACACTAATCCTAGTAACCATTAACTCTTTCCTTTGGTACCCTCTAGAGGTTCTTGCCATGTACTCTTTTTAGCCTGAGATGCCGGGAGCACCAGTTATTAGTCTTTCACTGTGCCATTTACACTTTAGATAAACTAACTCTAGAATTTGGTGCTCTATTAGTTGTCATCACTTGTATTTATGCTGTTTCCTTAGGATTGGTTACAGTGACTATAATAAATTAAGAGCAACTGCCAAAGCATTGTAGCAAAATATCAGAGTACCTTTGACAGTATTCCAGAAGGCAGACTGCACAACATGTAAAACTCCCCCTATATAATTATGTGCCTAACATTGCAATGAGTTAGAGAATCAGTGTTTTTTAATGATCAAATATTTATATGTTGAGTGCTTACTGCTTTGGTTTTAAGGAGCAGAAAACTAAAGAAAGTTGCAAAGGTTTAAAAATCAGACAA
This sequence comes from Mirza zaza, assembly GCA_008750895.1. Taxonomy (NCBI): domain Eukaryota; kingdom Metazoa; phylum Chordata; class Mammalia; order Primates; family Cheirogaleidae; genus Mirza; species Mirza zaza. The sequence goes on along the minus strand of VSMD01135795.1, from coordinate 140,533 downwards.
TTGATTCAATTTTCAAATATAAGGACAGGAGTTAGCTTTTGGAAATAGGTAGATTCTGCAGAGCATATCATGGTGGACTTGATATTGATCCTAAAGCTTGTGATCACTTAGAGAAGAAATTAGGAATCAAGAGAGGCAGAGAGACAGAGACACACACAGAGGATATATTCTTTTTGAGCAAACCTGAAACTTTATAAAAATGGACCATGTACTAAGCAACAAAGGAAGCCTCAGTGAATTCCAAGAGTTCATATTATACATACCACATTCTCTTACCATGTTTTGATCAATTTAATTATTTGTAGATTAAAAAATCCATTCACTGATTTCAGCAGAAAGGGATGAAGTTGGTTCACCCACGAGCCATCAGGAAGGCTGAACAAAGAGACCTTAGGTTGAATTTGTAGGATCAGCTCCTAAAACCCCAGCTGCACTGGGCTGTCACAGGAGCTTCTGACTGCCAGGATCAGAAAGAGCAGGACCAGGACGCCTTCTACACGGCAGGAAGCTGCTTCCAGCAGTGCTGGCTTCAGAACCCTACCGCGTCTGCCTTGACTCACACGAGCCAAAATAGATGCCCTTTGCTCTATCTCTCTCTCCATATAACTCACTTCCAGACTAAAATCTTCCACGAATTCACCCTGATTAGGGGAATCTAAATCGCACGTGGTGCCCCAGCTTCAGGGATGCGCCAGTAACCAATTGCTGCCTCGCAGTCCCAAATTCACCGGCTCAGAACCTGCTCTGTGATAACCGGCTGAACTCTTAGAGCATTTCTCCTTTGCAGGGAGTGTGATGTTGAGCTTTGCCAGTAGAGGGAGATGGAGGGATTTTGCAGGGGGGAGGGGGTTTCTCTTTCTGATTTCAGTGCATGGTTTTGCTTTTTTTTTTTTTTTTTTGGCCTCCTGCTGCATGGGGTGGGTTAGTGTGCCAGTATGTGAGGACGGCTGTGGTCCTCTGCCCCAGCCATGCACACTCAGAGAGCACAGTCTCTCAGTGACCTTGCCACCCTGGCCTACATGTTGTGAGTACGATCCCCCATATTAAAACGATCCAGGACCTGAAAATTTTCCAACTGTGTTCTACTTCAAAATTGAGGTTTATTCTCCGTAATATTCTAGTTTCCTTCAAGAACACATTGCAGTTCATAAAAACTTTAATATATGCCAACTCTATGGTTGGTACTTTTATCAGTGTAAAATATATCAATTCACATAAATTTTTATCAGTTGGTTACTATTAGCAAGGCACAGTGCTAAGGGTGAGGATATGCCTGTAAATAAGATGGGCAAATCTCTTGCCTTTATGGTGCCTATATTCCAGTGGATGAAACAAACCAAAAAAACCGAACAGTTATATCAAATAAATATAAGTATGGTCACATTTATATGAAAATCATGTATGTTCGTTTACATATACATGATGCATTTGAGCTCAAATGAAAATTAACGGAGCTGGTTTTGGTTCCTGAAATTCTATCAGAAGCAGTTAAATTACTTAATAATTTTGTTTTATTCACTATTTTGCAAAAATTACAAGCTGTCCTGGCTTTCTTTTTTAGAATAAAGAAAGGGGTGGGGTCACTTACAACTTACCTGTCTTATGAACACACACTATATCCCGAAAGGAGAGAAGGGACAAAAGCAAAACCTGTTTTCTGGGAACAAGCAAGTTTTTTCAAGCATAGAGCTAAAAGTGAAAGCATTCTGCAACATGAACATTTTATCTTCTCACCTTGAATAAATCAAGGACTCAGTTAAATATAGATTTGTCAGGAGTTATTTTAACTTAAATTAATCAGCTAGTTAGAGCTCTTTGTTTAGGTTCAATTTTCTTATCAGCTCAAAGTAAGGCCTTTGAAGCACACTATCTCTACATACAAAATATATGTAGGCCCAGGGCAAGAGGTTTCTGTTTGTGCAGGATTGTTTACTTGGGTTATTCATTTTTCATTGCGGCTGAGCAAAGGGAGACTCAGAGATGGTTGATGTTATAGGGTCCAATACAAAAAAGCATTCTCATTGTATGCTGAGTTTTGAACTATTTGTGAAGGCTGTGCAAGATACAGATAGGGGGAGATCAGTTTTAGTATTGATGAGATTAATTGGAGAATGCTGTTTTATATCTGCAGACAAATGGACAGCCAATACTTCATCCCTGACTCAGATAGACTTTCTGGACACTGGCCCAGGACCAAGGGCAGGGACTCCCATGCCTGGCCAAAAGTGGCCCAGAACATCTGTAGCAAATAAAAATACAAGATGCCCAGTTAAATGTGCATTTCAGATAAATAACAAATAATTTTGAGTATAAGTATGACCCAAATATTGAATGAGATGTACTTATGCTAAAAATACATGTTGCGTATCTGAAATTAAAATTTAACTGGGTGTTCTGTATTTTATCAGGCAACTCAACTGCTACTGGTCTCACCTCAACTCCTCAGGCTCCCTCCAACAGATTTTCCCTGCTACATTTATGATGATTTTTAAAATTCTTATCTGATCATGTCATTTCTTGGATTTTATTAAAATTTGTCATTGTCTTTAGGATAAAGTCCTTTTTTCTTTCTTTTATTTATTTATTTATTTATTTATTTTTGAGACAGAGTCTCACTTTGTTGCCCAGGCTAGGGTGAGTGCCATGGCGTCAGCCTAGGTCATAGCAACCTCAATCTCCTGGGCTTAAGCGATCTCCTGCCTCAGCCTCTCGAGTAGCTGGGACTACAGGCATGTGCCACCATGCCCGGCTAATTTTTTGTATATATATGTTTAGTTGGTCAATTAGTTTCTTTTGATTTTTTTTTTAGTAGACACGGGGTCTCACTCAGGCTGGTTTCCAACTCCTGACCTCAAGCAATCTGCCCGCCTCGGCCTCCCAGAGTGCTAGGATTACAGGCGTGAGCCACCATGCCTGGCCCTTTTTTCTTGATATGGCCATTAAAGCCCTGTCAGCCTCTCTGTTTCCATCTCATTGCACCTCTGGCCTCTTTTGCCTTAAATTATAGCCTTTAACGTAACCAGCCCTGCCTGGAACATACTTCCCTTCCTGCCTACGCCGACCCACTATCTTGTGTCTTCAACTCTGTCTTTAGCATCACCTCCTCCAGAAAGCCATCCCTGACCTTCCAGGCTAGGTTAGTTCCCCTAAAAATACTAAATCAATATGTATTTGTCCCTCTGGAGTATAAATTCCATAAAAGCAGGGACTAGGTCTTCCTCAGTACCCAGGTATCTGGGTCTTCTTCAGTACCCAGGTATCTAGGCCACTCAATGTACCCTAGGCTGGGTATAGTAAAATTGCCCAGCACTAAGTGTTCATTCACAAATGCTGACTAAATACTAAACATTACTTAAACTCTTCTCAAAGATTAGACCCACCACTCTGACATATTATCCTACTGTACTTGGATACTGGATTGTTTCTCTACTCTTGCCTAAATTTATTGACCTGAAGAAGATGCTTATACTTTTTGAACTAGTTTGACCTTTTTTTTAAGAGACAGGGTCTTGCTCTGTTGCCCATGCTGCTGTGCAATGGCCCAAGCATAGCTCATAGCAGCTTTGAGCTCCTGGGCTCAAGCAATCCTTCTGCTTCAGCCTTCCGAGTAGCTGGGACTATAACTGCGTACCACCATGCCTGGCTGACTTGTTTTTTTAAAAAATATTTTTTTCCTCTCATTTTTTATTCTCAAGACCAAGCCAACAGTCACTTCTTGCTTGGGGGAAAGGCAGGAAAGGGAGCTCCCAATTTAGTTTTTTTTCCTGATCTGCTATGGACTGAAAACCCAGATAACAAAGTTTCTCAGAATTATATTTATCAGATTTTGAGAGAAAGAGGCTGAGAGGTTCTGCTAAAAACAAAACTCAGGGTTTCATTTCATCTTTGACAGTCTTTTTGCTTTTTTTTGGCTTTTCTGGCTCACTTAGGTTGCCAGATAACAGATCTCCAGATAAATGAGATGTTCCTCTGTGTATTTCTTCCACTGTTCAGATACTGATAATTTAAAATCATTTCCAGAAATGATACATTTACTTACTAGTAGATTCATGTTTTTGAAGTACATATTTAGTCAGATCATTCTCTTACTGAAAAGCCTCATTGCTTATAGAACAAAGTTAAATATTGTTTTCTTAAATTTTCTCCAACACTTAAAATGTCCCAGGCACTTAAGCATTTTCATGCATTACCTTTTTAACTCTCCTGATAACTCTGTAAGATAGCTACAACAGGTGTATCATATTACACTCACACTTCTTTTGCTCAAGTTTAACCTACTGACTTAGAAAGGGAAGAGAGAGAGTGGACAAGAACAAGTCTCTGGAAGAAAGGATCTAGAAAATGCTCCTAATTCCCTTGAGGCTGTGTGGCTGGAGCATAAAGAGATAGAAATATATTTAAGGGTGACTTGCACTACAACAAATCACATTTTTTTTTTTTTGAGACAGGGTCTCACTCTGTTAGTCAGGCTAGAGTGCAGTGGCATCATCATAGATCACTGCAACCTCAAACTCCTGGCCTCAAGTGATCCTCCCATCTCGGCCTCCCAAAGTGTTAGGACTACAGGCATAAGCCACTGTACTTAGTCAAAGCATACTGTTTTCACAGCACAGGTTCTGGGCAGAGCCAGGTCTAGTGTGAGAAGAGCGAGGCACTCACCTTGGGTACAAAATTTAAGGGAAATCCCAAAAAAAAGGACCTCACTAATCAAGATGAGTAATATTTTAATGCAATATTTTAAAAGATGAAAATTAATGCAAAATACCCATGAAGAACAAAATACTGAAATTTTAAACAAAGACAGAATCTGTCTCTGTACTTACATGACTCACTTCACTATACTTCCTCTTAATCTTGGCCTTGTTGTAGAGCCCACCACTTGGTTCGAATCTCAATTCTGTCATTTACTAGTTTTGGCTGTGTGATGTTAGTTGTTTAACTTCTTTGTACCTTATTTTCTTGATCTATAGAATGGGATAATAATAGTATCTACTTCATACGGCTGATGTGAGGATTAGATGAGCAGCACATGTAGTAGATGCTAAGTAAATGTTGGCCAGCATCTGGAGAGTCCTGTTGAGTGGTAGTTGGTTTCATATCTGTTACCATGCTTGAAAAGACCTCAGAACTGTATGTGTCTTATACAACTGCTATAATCTTTGTCATGTACGTATAGCATGTATCAGTTTTTCCTAAAGAAGGATGAAAAGAATTGACTGAAAAGTGCAAAAACCTTGCCTTGGATTGAAGTAAAGCGAACCCCTTTTGCAAGTCTGTTAATTCCATCTGACCATCAAGTTGAGAGTGCACATTTTGAGTATTTCCTGAAGCTGGTTCTGAAGATAATTCTAAAAATGCTTTGAATGATGGCAGCATTAGAAAAGTGTATCATTTCCCAGGGTGACTAGGAAAAAAATCATACTCACTAGGGTGTGCTGGGAATAAAAAGAGATTTCTCCTAAACCAGAGGCACCAAGGGTAGGACCTGCTGGAAATAACCCAGTGCCAGAGTAGGATTAACTAGCCACGCCTGTGTTTGTTCCCTTCAGTACATCTCATGACTTCTTTCACAACGATTTTTTTGTCTGGTGGTTTACATGTTTATCACCCTACTAGACTCTGTGGGAACAGTGGCCAGGTCCAGTTCATTTTCGAATACCTGACACTAAGCACTATGCCAGGCACCAGGCACTATAGACATATTTAATGAATGAATGAATGAAATTTGATTTTGGCAGTTTTAGCCCTAAAGTCTCCTCTCTTAATGTTTTTTGGGGGTGGGGAAGGAGCCTCATACAGCATCTCCTCTTAGGGCTGTGAAAAACCATGACTTTCCGATTATGGCAAATGCAGACAGGTTTTACGCCCTCGCACAAAGAATATTCACAACCTGATAGCGCGGTGGGCGGCACAGCCCAGAGCCCTCGACTAAGGGCCGGGCGCTCCCTCGCTTGCCTGCCCAACCCGGCGCGAGGATCTCAGCCCCGCCCAGCCCCACCCAGCCCCGCCCACGGGGCCCGCCGCGCACGCGCGGACGTGGAGGGCGCGCGCCTGCCCTCTGCCCCTCCGCCCTCAAGGTGGCGCTGGCGACCCTGCCGCCGCCGCCGCTGCCGCCGCCGCCGCCGCCGCTCCTCGCCGGCTCAGACCCTGGCGGCGCCGGCCGCCTCGCGGGCCGCGGGTCCGCCTCCACCGCGCCGAGGGCGTGGGCTCCCGGCTCCCGGAAGCGGCGGCCGCGGCGCGGAGCCGAGCGGGCGTCGGTCCCCGAGGCGGCAATGCGCGGCGCCCGGAGGCTGTGACCTGAGCGCGGCGGTCCGGCCGGGGCCCCTGCATGGCGGCTCGTTGAGGCGGCGGTGGCGGCTCTGGCTCCGCGGGGCGTGGCGTGGCGTGGCGGCGGCCGGGGGGATGCTGCTCAAGCTCCTACAGAGACAGACCTATACCTGCCTGTCCCACAGGTATGGGCTCTACGTCTGTTTCGTGGGCGTCGTTGTCACCATCGTCTCAGCCTTCCAGTTCGGAGAGGTGAGTGAGCGGCACCGGAGCACGGGCCGGGCGCCTGGAACCCGCGCGCCCCGCTCGGCGCCCCGCGCCCCTGTCCTCGCCGCGCCCCGCGCCCGGCGCGCTGCACTCTCGCCTCCCATCCGCCCTGCTTCCCCGGAGCCGGTCCCGCCGCGGCCTTTCCCCCACGCGCCGGGAACTGGGGTTTGCTTCCCGCTCCGGTTTCAGCATCTGGAGTGGGGACCTGGTCTTCCCGACGGTTTGGGGGGATAGACTCGCATTCCGCCCACTCCCCTTCTGGGCGCCGTCGTCAGGGTCCCCAAGTCATTGACTTTCTCCCTCAGGCCTTTCTTCTCTAATGAACCTGCTATCAGGGACCTAGAATTTCTTTTCCCATTTTTCCATAGCACACCTAAATCCCCTTTTCCTGCCCCTCTTACAGTTTCTCTCTGGTATCACCTTTCTAGTCTTGTCATTTTGACAAAGACACCTTATCTTCTTAATCCTCTTTTTTATTCCCCGGATCTCAAAACTTTTGTGCAAGAGTAGTGTGGTGTTTTCTTTTTGTTGTTGGTTGTTTAAAAGTTTTTTTTGCGTGTGAATTTTCACTGGGGAGAGCATACTGACCCACATTTCAAGGGAATTAAGTGTGAAAGGGAATTTTCTTTTGCATTTTTACTCGTGTTATTATGGACAGCTGCACATCAGTTAACCCGTGGAAGCTCTGGTAGTAGTTATGCATTCACCGATGTAAAAGATCTTTTGGCAGCTCCAAACTCTTCTCCCTGTCCAGAGATCAGCTGGGACCAGGACCCCTGTCATGTGACTGGGTAATTGTCTTGGACTCCAGCTCCCGACCGCTTGGGAACCAGCACCAGCCTTTGGGGTATGGGATATGCTAATACTTTAGACTTGATCACACAAGCCAGGCCTTTCTTGATCTGCTCTTAGTTAATGTGCAATTAAGTAGTTGGTTAGACTAAACTCTTGAGAGGGTCGGGCAACAGATTTGGGAGGTGGAAACTCCCAGGTTCTATGGACTTTTGTGACCCTCTGGTTATATACTTTAAACATTTTCTGGAATTAAATAACCCTTTGGTTTAGTTTGATAGTTATTTCATTATTGATAGTCTAATACAGTATTCTTTATCACAAACAAGTGTACAGAGACTATGAGCAAACTATGAGCAGGTCAGAACTGGAAGAGTACATGTATGTGATTTTTGAGAACACTACTTACAGCAACTGGGAGAAAAGCTGTAGTTTCAAATGGTTTGAAATCTACCTACTTGTTTTTTCTTTCTTTTTTACAAGGAGTGTGCAAAAGATTTTAAAATTAACAGAATGGTTTTTAGAAATGCTACAATATACATTTGCTTTAATTCTATACCCATGTTGGATTGTAGGCTGCATAAGCGAATGAGCTGCCTGTTTCAATATTATAATCCTGGCCTGAGCACCATGCCAGGTACTGCCGGAGTGTACAGTCTAAGTGTTTGTTTAATGAGTGACTGAATTATATGGCATGATTTCCAAGTGTATACTTTCAGTAGTTCTTGATTCTAGAGGCTAGAAAAAAATGTCTCCCAGGTAAGAGTGAGAAAGCTCTAGACTTGGAAATGTGGAGTGCGTATTTCTATCATTCCTGGATCTCAAAACTACCTGCTGTTCTATCTTTGTTTCATGTGTTGCAACTTAATGTATCTGTGCATAGTTAAGCCTTATTGTTTTTGTGCGATTTATTTTTGATCCTGATTAATTTCAAGTTAGCTGTTTATTAATAAAGTCTGATGCATTGTGAAGGTGACTTAAAGGCATCAGTTGGTAAGAATTTTTCATTTTGTAACAGAGAGAATGGCCTGCAAAACTGGAAAAAATATTTTCAGTCTCTTTAAAACATCTTGTACTCCTTTTTGAGAACTAAAGCCTGCATTCCTGCCTCAGGCCAGTGGTTGGGAGGGGCAGGGTAAGTCTTTGTTATTTGTGCCAGAGGAGCTGGCCTGGCCCTGGTAAAGGTAAAGGGAGGTCCTGGGCTTAGGTCCTGAGATTGTCTTCAGCTGAGATGGGATGATCAGAATCATTGACTGTAGTTGAACAGTAATTGCCTGAAGCTGAGAAGCCATCCTGTAAAAGCTCTGTATTTATGTTTATTATGTGGAGGATGACATTTCAGACAGGAGTCTCCATCTTCCTCCTTTGCCAACAAAGTAATAAAACTTCGCTTTCCTTCCTCTCAAACCACTTGTTCTCATCCTTCTGATGCGACCTCCAGGACAAGTGGCCGAGCTTTCATAACAATTTTATACACTTTTTCCTTTCATTCCATGCTGGCTGTTTACCAAAAGGAAGATGCTTTGTCACAGACTTGAAATGGCCACAGATCTTAAAGTTTAGTACAGAAAAGAGGAATGAGAGAGAAAGAATGCCAACAGGTGGCATGAGAGGTACAGGCAGGCAGCTGGCCTGTGGTTAACTTTTACTACACAGTGGAAAAGAGGAGCTGCGGAATTGGAATTAGGCAGATCTGGGTTTGAAATGCTGGCTCCAGGTAATAATGATCTGATAATAGCTGATATTTGCATAGGCCTTCCAAGGTACCAGGCTCTCTCTTAATTGCTTTGTGTAAATTAACTAATTTAATCCTTACATCACCACTACTGCGAGATAGGTGCTGTTATTATACCCATTGTACAGGTGATGAAACGGAGGCATTTGCACAGATTAACCCATATAATTCATGGCAGAGCTGGGCTTCACACCTAAGCAGTCTGGCTCCAAGGCTGTGCTTTAAGCACACCTCTTTACAGTTTCTCAAACAGCCCAGCGTCCCTTGCGATCTTGAAAAGGATGCTTAACCACTCTGAGCTTCCTCATCTTTAAATTGGAGGCAAGAATACCTTCCTGACAGTGTTGATGGTGGGGTTTAAATACCTGTATGTAAAGCACCTCGCACAATCCCTGGCATATAAGGGACCCTCATTAAATAGTAGCAGCTACTGCTACTATTTATTATTGAGTATTTTATGTCCTAAATCCTTATTTCGAAATATACCCTTGAAACAGAATACTTTTTCTTTTTTTCCCCTTCCTACCGCAGCTGTCCACAGGGGAAACAATACTTTCATCACAACTTGTTAATAAGCTCACTAATTGTAGTAGATAAAAAGACTAAGATCATTGTTAACTGTGAATTCGCTATCTTTTTTTCCTCTTTCGGAATAAGAGGTATTTGTTAGAGTGGAAAGCCTAGTAGGTGCTCACGGTGTGGGTGGAGAAAGATTTCTCATGCAGAAATTAAGATATCAAAGTAAAGTTAATTTTATTCTTTTGTGGGGGAGAGGGGAGAGCAGGAGAGGTGTTGCATCCCAAAGAAAGAGAAGGGAGATGCCAGCAGTGAGGCCAAGTGGCCTGCTACTTTTATGGGGACAAAGAGAAAGAGAAAAAAATAGTAATGGTTGTGGAGTAATTATCAGGCAGCTGCCAGCCAGTCTTTCTCGATTTTTCTGTGTGCCAGGAGACTTGGTTATCTCTGAGATACAGTCAGGCTTATCAGAGGGAATGTGATTTTGCCCCTGAGATAGGGTTTTGGGCCAGGAACTAAGGCCTGGATTCCGCCCTCCCTCCCCCTACCCTCTCTGGAACACCTGGAAGCTGTAGAAACAAATTCTAAAGGCTGTGAGGTGGTGAATGCAAGGAAAAAGATTTCCTTTTCAGCCAGGCGTAGTGGCTCACTCACACACTCTGAGAGGCCGAGGCGGGCGGATCGCTCAAGGTCAGGAGTTTGAGACCAGCCTGAGCAAGAGTGAGACCTCATCTCTACTATAAATAGAAAGAAATTAATTGGCCAACTAAAAATATGTATATAAAAAATTAGCTAGGCATGGTGGCGCATGCCTGTAGTCCCAGCTACTCAGGAGGCTGAGGCAAGGAGGATCGCTTGAGCCCAGGAGTTTGAGGTTGCCGTGAGCTAAGCTGACACCACGGCACTCTAGCCCGGTAACAGAAATGAGACTCTGTCTCAAAAAAAAAAAGATTTACTTTTCCTTTCTATCTTTCTGTTCTGATGTTTTCGACAACAGAACCCTGCAGGGTGCCTGCCCTCGGGGGAGAGAAAAGGCAGAGAATAATAGGGAAAGTTTAAGATTGATAGTTAGCTATTATTAGGAAATTGAGGATTAGATATTTTCCTGTTATTTCAGCAAGGCCACCTTATAGTATTGGCTGCTGTGTGGTTTTTTTGTTGTTGTGTTTTTTTTTTTTTTTTTTTTTTTTTTTGAGACAGAGTCTCACTGTTGCCTGGGCTAGAGTGCCATGGCATCAGCCTAGCTCACAGCAACCTCAACCTCTTGGGCTCAAGTGATCCCCACTGCCTCAGCATCCCAAGTAGCTGGGACTACAGGCATGTGCCACCATACTTGGCTACTTTTTTTTTTTTCTATTTTAGTTGCCCAGCTAATTTCTTTCTATTTTTAGTAGAGATGAGTCTTACTCTTGCTGAGGCTGGTCTCGAACTCCTGACCTCAAGCGATCCTCCAGCCTCTGCCTGCCAGAATGCTAGGATTGGCTGCTTTGTTTTGGTTAGCCATTTATATACTCATCCAAACTTTGAGAAAGAAAAGTGGAATTGAGGCAGAGAAGTATTAAAATTTTTATATGTTTGTTTTCCCCTAAGTTGAGCCAGGTACTTTCTGGAGAACCCTTGGAACTCCGATTAGACAAAAGCAGAGCTGGATCCAAAGGTGACACTTGTACAGGGAAGGCCCTTGGAATGGGGACTAAGGGTCACAAAAGTGCATTGCGTTAGGGTGAGGGTAGCAAGTACAAGCCTGTCTGTTGCAAACTAGTTGACTTGGGCAAGTCATGTGGCCTCCGGGAGCCTCAGTTTCCTTTCTACAAATGAGGACACTAGATTGACTATGCTCTTAAGATCCTTTTTAGCTCAGAAAGTTCTGATTTTAAATACTTGTTCTCTATTAGTTACAATTGTATAGATTTTTAAATGTGTGGCTTTTGTGGTAAATTTATTATTTCAAGGCCACCATCATTTAGTTGAGCCATTTATATACGAGTCCACAATCCCTTATACTCAGTGAGGAAAATACAGACCATAAATAGCCTCAAGTCAGTTTAGGTCAGGTTTTGCCACCAAACGAGGTCAGGTCAGGTCAGGTTTTGTTGCCAAGTAAGGTACAAAAACATCTCTGGTGTTCAGAGCTTTTTGGATTTCAGGATTGCTAACAGAGGATTGTAGATCATTGGTGGGTGTGTGTATAACATATTACTTCTTATGTGTGCTAAGTATGGAAACAAGTATCCAATAATTAACTTACATAAGGAAGTCAGATAGGTTCATATAGACTGTACTCGTAATGGATAGTAATTTTTCTCTGGCCTCTCCACTCCCTTTTGCTCATCTGCTTTCTATGGCATTTTTAATTTTTATTTTTCACTCTGTCACCCAGCCTGGAATGCAGTGGCATGATTATAGCTCACTGCAACCTCAAACTCCTGGCCTGAAGTGATCCTCCTGCCTCAGCCTCCTGAGTAGCTAGGAGTACAGGTGTACACCACCACTCCGGCTAATTTTTTCTATTTTTTGTAGAGACAGGGTCTCAATCTTTGCTCAGGCTGGTCTCGAACTTCTGAGCTCAAGCTATCCTTTTGCCTTAGCCTCCCAAAGTGCTAGAATTACAAGTGTGAGCCACTGTGCCCAGCCCACACCTGGCTAGATTAATGAGATATTATTTTCAGTGAAAAGAGGGTTGAAAACTGGGTCCAACTCAAGTTATGTTCAGCCTTGGTGACCAGTTTCTCATACTGGCCCAATTTCAAGAAAGAAATTGGTCATCAGGTTTGTATTTGATTAGGTCACTCATCAAACAGATATTTTGAGTGTATTGTTGGCCAAAGGCAACAAATAGGTGAAGTAGAAAGGGGACCAGGTCTAATGAGAGTCAGGGGGCAGTCCTGATCCTAGCTCCAGAACAAACTGGGATCCTCAGTAGTTCCCAAACTGAGTTACTCCCAGCTGCCTTGTGGGTTGGGAGCTACCTCTCTTACTTGTTCTATGTAGATTTCTTTTTTTTTTTTTTTTTTTTTTTGGTGTCAGGAGTGAGGTATGAACCTATGTAGATTTCTTTTAAGGGGAAAAGATGTCATTGTTTAAAAAAATGTTTTAAAACTATGAGACTAGATTTCAAGACCCCCATTTTAGCTTTAATATTCTGTGACTACAAATTTATTGGGTTCTTCACACAAGCAAGCATACTATTATGGAGTTTGTGCTATAGAGAAAATGCCAATGGCTTCATAGCCTTTTTAAGGAGTCTCTTTCTTTTGGGAGGTTTGGGAGAGATACATAGTCCAGCTGTCAAAGCAGGGACCTTATCTTATTCTCTGCCGTTTTTTTTTTAGCACCTAGAAAGTGTTTGGTACCTAGTAGGTGCCAAATAAATACTTGATGCATAAATGAATGAATGAATTGAGGATGATATTAACTAATATTCTTTCAAACGCATTTCTAGTAAAGTTTTCTGCTCTGATGCAGAACATTTATAGTTACCTTTTATTTCTCAAAAATGATTGGTCTGATTATAATTTACACATTTTCATGCTCTGAAAGTCATTTCTGTTCTGGTAACTTTCTCTAAAATCTTGAGGCCTGCTGTTAGAATGTACATGGTAATTGAAAAATGCAGGGCGAAATTTCTGGCAGGCTTGGATCTGGGTACTCAACTGATGTCATCAGGAATCTTGTTTTGTCCCTGTTCTTCAGCTCTGCTTTCCCCTTTTTGGTTTACTACTCAGACAAGCTCTCCCCAAATGGTGCAAAGATCGCTGCTGGCAACTCCAGCTTCTGTTCTACCAGTTTAGTAACTGCAGTAAAAAGATTGCTTCTCTTTCTCATTAATGCCAGCTAAACCCAGGGCTTCCTGCCTAGGCCAGGGAATGAGTACCCTTGTGATACCCTTGTTAACCACCAGAATCATCTCCAGAGCTGGGGGAATGGGTGGGGCTGTGAGTCTCAACTGAACTGGAACTGAGAGGGGAGCCCCAAGGATAATCAGGAGGCTATTATCAAAAGAAGGGCCAGAGCAACAGTTGTCCTAGGTACTGGCTTCAGTCTACACCCATTTCCTTTCCTCAGCTTTAATGTTGACATTGTCTGTGATAGCGGTTAGCACTTTACCTTGCTCTAGAAGATGTAAAAGTGGGTTGTTTCCATTTTTAGTATCTTGTTAATTAATCTCTCTGTGAAACTTGTATTATTGGGTGGGTATATTAATATGGAGCTTTGTTAACCACAACTCAAGTGTGCCCTCCTAAATCTTTTAGTAATGATTCAGCATATATCTTTAATATGGTGATTTGATGGTTACATTTGGCCTGGTTTACTCTTGAGGTCTAAATATTGTTTATTTTGTTCATGAATTTTAGCAATTTATGAGAGAAAAACTTAACCTGACCTTTTTGCAGCATCTGGCACTCTGGCATTTGGAAATTCTCACTCCCTCTTTCTTCAGGAAGACCACCATCCCTTTCTCTGTCCGCCTTCCCCACTCACTGTTCCTTCTCAGCCTTAAATGCTGGGGTTCCCCAGGCTTTGCTCCTTAGCCATCTCCTCCTGTATGTGAGGAATGCCGTGTTTCAGCCTCCATCCAGACATCTGTGACTCTTGATCTCCTGCTGCCTCTCCAACAAGCTCTAGGTCCACGCTTCCTTCTAGCTGCCTGTACCACATATCTTCCACCTGCCTTCCTGTGACAGACAGTGCTCCTTCATCATGGCACTTTCGTCTCCCTGAACCCAGACATAGTTTCAGAATAATTTCTCTAACAGTCTGGGGTTCCTGCAGCTTCTGTGGACACTACCAGAACATGGAAGAAGAACTTGCCCAATGACCTTAGCAATCCTTTCCTGGCATTGGCCCCAGTTGGGTCATAGATCCATTTCTAAATGAACCCCTTGAAAGGAGGAAGGGGTTACTTTTAGACCAATCCGACCTACCCCTGAAGCTGGGGACTGTCTCCCATTATGTGGAGGTGGGGTTCCTTTATGGAAGAAGAATAAGGAAGTGATGCTGGGTAGGCAGCTGGCTGCAGTTGTCATGTTGATTGAGCACAGCTTGTGGGATGTGTAGCCAGCCTCTTTTCTCACCTTCCACTGGCCCTTTATATTGGCTTGCAGGGTTAACTCTACCCCTGCCCAGAATAAAACTCAGGTGGACTTAAGACTTCTGTCACTGCTAGGTAATAAAAAGTCCTATGGTCACCTCCTACTACATGAAGTCAATTTAGCAATTAAAGTCTTCAGTCCTAAGGCATAACAGAACTTCAAGCCCAAGTTGAAGCTGCTTTACCACTGCACAAGCACGGGCCTGCTCTAGGCAGAAAGCCTGCAGTTGAGGCAGGGAGGGTGGGCACCGTGGGCTGCTTCTCACTGTCCTCACCTGATGCTTCTCTTCTCCCACCCATCCTGTGTTGGAGCATGTGGAAGAAGGAAAGGAAAGGAGGGCAGGAAAGTCGTTCTTAAACAGGTGCAGGAGCTGTCTGGGGTTTGTAGGTATCAGAGCTTGTTCTCTCCTGAGTACTTTCAAAGGATACCCTTCAGAGACTAGACCCACCATTACATTTGGGCACAGTCACTTGGTTTTCCCCTGATAAGACCATATGCCTTTTCATTCAGACTGATGATTGCTTACTCATTCCATAGCCTCTAAGAATCTGATGATACTGGGAGCTTCTCCTCTCAGCCTCTTTGCTCCTCCAGAGGGCCAAGGGCCTGATCTAAAGTGACCCGCTGCTGGTTCTCTCTTGTGTGGCCCACATTTGGTGCATGAAACACCCACATCCTTTGCTCCAACGAGGAGAGTGTGGGCTGATTCCAGCAGGTGACAACCTCTGTTTTATACTCAGAGCAGTTAGGCAGGCCTTTATATATTTCTCAGGTATGAGACAGACATGCTACCCACCCAACTCCATGGACCCATAGTGAGCTCTCTTGGTGATCCTTTGAGCCCTTTTCCTGGGCTTGAGGGGGTGGGAAGGAGATTCCCATCCCTCCCCTTATATGAGGTGGAGCAGGAGTCACAGAATGCCAGTTGCCTCTGATGCTCCTGGACCTTTATACCATGATTTGGATGAGTTTGCAACTGCTCCCTAGGAAACTTTGGTTCTTGGCCCAACACCTCAGTTTGGAATGTGGTATCTTGTATTTTGGTGCCTCAGAAAAAACTTGTATTTTTACATGCACGTCAGTGCAGCTACCGGTTAATTGAGTTTGCCCAGGAGATGAAACTTATTTGCCAGTTCTGTACCCAGCATCCCCAGCACAAGGATGGAATCTTACTTATCTTCAAATCCCTGTGCCTGGGCTGAGTGCCTGGCTCTTTCATTCAGTTGGTAAATATTTGTTGAGCACTGTACCAGGCCCCTTGGGATATAGCAGTGAAACGTGGTTCTCCCTGACAAGGAGCTTATGTTCTCCTTGTGCAGCCAGACATTAAATGCTACTTCATTAAAATTGTGAGAAATGCAGCAAAGAAGTAGAGGGTATTGTGGGAGAGACTGATAGTGAGGATCAGTCTTATCTGGTGGCTGGGGGTCAGGATAGGCTTTCTTGATGCTGTTTGAGTTCAGTGCTAAAAGGTAAGAATTACCCAGGCTGAGGAGAGAGGAGGGCAAGTTTGCTCTAGGGCAGTGGTTTAATGCTCCCTGCTCCAAGCCCAGGAAACAATATGATGGCCTTGAAGTCAGGGCACATTCAGGAAGGTAGACAAAGGCCCATGTGGCTAGAGGGTAAAGAGCAAGTAAAGGGTGGATCATGGCAGTTGGTGATGCCCTGTTCCCAGCACCCTGTAGGTAGTTAGGTGTCTGGGACTTTGTTGTTTGTCCTGAGAACAACAGGGTACCCTTAAAGGTTATTACGCACCAACCTTTAGTGGGTAGAGGCCAGGAATGCTACTAAATATCCTATAATGCATGGGACAGCCCCCACAACAAAGTGCCAAAGTTGAGAAATCCTGAATTAGAGGAAGCAAGACTGGCTGCAGGGCAGTTAGTCTGCAGGAGCCTCAGGCTAGGCTGGTGCAAGGGCATAAAAAGAGAAGTTGACAGATACTAGAGGTTTAAGAGGCAGAATCGTCTGGTCTTTATGTTTCATTATGTGTCATACACTCCACTAACATCTTGGGATATAAAAGTAAGCAAGACGGGGGAGGGGGGTGGATATATACATACATAATGAGTGAGATGTACACCATCTGGGGGATGGTCATGCAGGAAACTCATTGTGGGGGAAGGGGAGGAAAGGGCATTTATTGAAACCTTAAAATTTGTACCCCCATAATATGCCGAAATAAATAAAAAAAACAAAATAAAAGTAAGCAAGACAGACAAATGTATTTGCTCTCCCAGATCCTAACTGTAGGTGCTCAGTGAATATTTGTTGAATGAATACTTATGAGCATCAAAATTTATTTTTGTTCACTGATTGTGATTGAGCCTAGTGGTTTAAATGAGAGGCCTAATCTATTTAAGGCACCTTGCATAGAGTTTGGTGCCAGGTGTAAATGCTAATTAAGTGCCAAATGTCCCATCTCAGGACTGTTCTTCACCTGGCCACCATGCTCATGAAGACTGGAACAGGAGACCACCTTCTGGGATAAGGCCCATTAATCTTTCCTCAGAGACAGAACAGAAAAAGTCACAAAATCTTTCCTTACCTCAGTGTACTTATTATGGCTGATACAAAAGCAGAGGGAGCAAGAACTTTATTCATTTAACATGGATTACACTGTGTAATAACATGTAGGCTTCTCTTTAGTTCCTTTTAAAATGTAACAAGCAAGTGTATCTAAATATGTATATTCTGATATATCTTTTTAAATTTCTGATATATCTTTTTAATTTCTACTCTTCTTTAGATTGATTGTTCCCATCTTGTGATCCAGATGCAGAATCTCTAGCAGTTGATGAGTCAGTCTGTGTGTGATTCATATGTGCACTAAATTAAGCAGGAAAAAGTGATCTTTAAAAAATGTTATAGACTAAGTCACTCATGCAGAGAGCGAAATGCATTCTCCAATTAGACTAAAAACCATATTGCCTACTTTAAAATTACTTCCTGAAATTGCGGCTTCTTTTTGTATTTTAGTTTATCCTTTCCCCTTGAAATACCTTTTTTCTTCATGACTTCATTCCCTTAACTTCGTTTTTGTGTCTCATTAATTCCTAATTGGATAAAGCTTTCTTTAGCAAATTTTCGGAAGTTGTTCATGTGATGGATTTATGAAGTTTCTCTACTGCTTACTGAAGACACAAAGGTGTTGCTTTCTGTTCTGGAGAAACTCGCAGTCCAGATAGGTAGATGGGCAACAGAGAGGCAAACTTAAAATGCATGGCGATAAATGGAGTTGAAGAATAGGTGTGGGTGCCAGGCACACTCTCTCAGATGGGGTGACATCTGCGCCTGGTCTGGGAGGAGATGGTTGCGAGAAGAAAGGGGAGCCTTTTTTTCCCTTTTAAAGGATGCCATAAATAAGATGCCACCACTGATCTTTTTACTCTGCCTGTAGCTGTGCCTTTTCCAGAATGTCATATGGTTAGAATCATCTAATATGTAGCCTTTTCAGATTTCCTTCTTTCACTTAGCAGTATTCATGTAGGTTTCTTGTATGTCTTTTCATGGCTTGATGGCTCATTTCTTTTTAGCATTAAATATTCTATTTTCTAGATGGTCCACATTTTATTTATTTATCTACCAAAGGACATCTTGGTTGCTTCCCCTTTTTGGCAATTATGAATAAAGCTGCCATAAACATTTGTGTACAGGTTTTTATGTGAACATAAATTTTCAGCTCAATTGGGTAGATACCTAGGAGTTTGATTGCTAGATTGTATGGTATGCCTGTGTTTAGCTTTGTAAGACACTGCGAAACAACCTTCCAAAATGGCCGTACCATTTGAATTTCCATCAGTAATGAATGAGAGTTCCTGTGGTTCCACATCTTCACAGCCTTGATGTTTTCAATGTTTTGGATTTTAGTCATTCCATTAGGTGTACTGTGGTGTCTCATTCTTGTTTTAATTTGTAATTCTCTAATAAAATGATGTTGAGCATCATTTCATATGCTTATTTGCTATTTGTATGGGGTTTTTTTGCCCATTTTTGATTGTTTTTTTTAAATTGTTGAATTTTAAGAGTTCTTTGTGTGTGTGTGTGTGTGTGTGTGTGTGTATATATTTTCCTTTTTTCTCTTTTTCCTTTTGAAGCTTCTCTACTTAGAGACAGGGTCTTGTTCTGTTGCTCAGGCTGGAGTGCAGTGACACCATCATAGCTCCCTGTAACCTTAAACTCCTAGGCTCAAGCAATCCTCCTGCCTCAACCTCCCAAGTAGCAGGAACTACAGGCACATGCCACCATGCCCAGCTAATTTTTAAAATTTTTGTAGTAATAGTTTCTTACTATATTGCCCAGTCTGGCCTCCATTCTCCAACCTTGGCCTTCTAAAGTGCTGGGATTATAGGTGTCAGCCACTGCCCCAGCCTCATTGTATATTTTGGATGCCAATCCCTTATCAGATATGTGTTTTTATATTTTCCCCCAGTCTGTAGCTTATCTTTCCATTCTTTTACCAGTGTCTCTCAGAGCAGAAGTGTTTAATTTTGATGAAGTCAACTGATCAATATTTTTTTCCATGGATTGAGTTTTTGGTGTTGTATCTAAAAAGTTATCATCAACTCCAAGGTCACCTAGATTTTCTTCAATGTTGTCATCTAGAAGTTTTTTAATTTTGTATTTAACATTTAGGTCTTTGATACATTTGAAGTTAATTTTTGTGAACGATAAAACATCTGTGTCTAGATTTATTTATTGTTTGAATGTGGATGGCCAGTTGTTCCAACACCACTTGTTGACTATTCTTTCTCACTGACCTGCTTTTGCTTCTTTGTCAAAGATTAGATTACACTTATGTGGGTCTATATCTTGGTTCTGTATTGCTCATTGCTTTATTTATCTATTTTTTCACTAATTCCACATTGTCCTGGCCACTGTAGCTTTCTAGTAAGTGTTGAAGTTGGGTAGTGTTAGACCTCTAACTTTGTTCTTTTTCAATATTTTGTTGGTACCGTGGGTCTTTAGCTTTTCCATATAACTTTAGAGTCATTTTGTATATAACCACAGAATAACTTGCTGGAATTTTAATTGGGATTGCCTTGAATATATAGATCAGGTTAGGTAGAACTGACATGTTAACAATATTGACTCTTCCTATCCATAAACATGGAATTTTATTTCGATCTTTTTTGAGACAGAGTCTTGCCAAGGCTGGAGTGTGGTGGCATGATCATAGCTCAATGCAACCTGGAACTCCTGGGCTCCAGTGATCCTTTTGTCTCAGCCTCCCAGGAAGCTGGAATTAGAGGCATCTGCTACCACTCCTGGCAGTTTTTTAAATTTTTTGTAGAGATGAGGTCTTGCTGTGTTGCTCAGGCTGGTCTTGACTCCTGGCCTCAAGCTGATCCTTCTACCGTGGCCTCCCAAAGTGTTGAGACCATGTCTAGCCTAGATCTTCTTTGATTACTTTCATTGGCTTTTTGTAGATTTCCTCACATAGATTTCATACATATTTTATTAGATTTATACCTATGTGTTTCTTTTCTATTTTTTTGGGGGGGGACACTAACCTAAATTATGTTGTATCTTTAATTTCAAATTCCAGTTGTTCATTGTTCAGATATAAGAAAGTAGACTTTTGCATGTTAATTTTGTATCCTGCCATCTTACTATAATCGCTTATTTGTTTCAGGAGTTTTTTTTTTTTTTTGATTGATTCTTTGGGATTTTCTACATAGACAATCATGCCATCTGTGAACAAAGAGAGTTTTATATCTTCCTTTTAAATCTGTTTACTTTTTATTTCCTTTTCTTGTCTTATTGCATTAGCTAGCACTTCTGGTACAATATTGAATAGGAGGGAAGAGTTCGGGGGCGGGGGGGACGAGTCCATCCTTGTCTTGTTCCTGACTTTAGGGGGAAAACCATGTAGTTTCTCATCAAATATGTTATCAGCTGTAAGTTTCTTGTGGATGGTCTTTTTCAAGTTGAGGAAGTTCCCTTGTATTCCTAGTTTGCTGAAGGTTATTTATTATTATTATTATTACAAATGGATGTTGGATTGTCAGATATTTTATGTATTGTTGGATTTGATTTGATAATATTTTATTGAGGGTTTTTACATATATGTTTATGAAAGATATTGGTCTGTAATTTTCCTTTCTTATTTGTCTTGCTTTGATGTTAGGGTAATGTTGATCTCATAGAATGAGTTAAGAAGTATTCCCTCTGCTTCTGTTTTCTAGAAGAGATTGTAGGGAATGGGTATAGTTTGTTTAAAAATATTTGGTAGCATTCACCAGTGAAACCATCTCTGTGTGGTGCTCTTTTGGAAGGTGATTAATTATTGATTCAAATTGTTTAATAGATATAGCCCTATTCAGATGACCTGTTTCTCCTTGTTTGAGTTTTGGTGGGTTATATCTTTCAAGAAGTTGGTCCATTTCATCTAAATGATCAAATCTGTGGATATAGAGTTGTTCATAATATTCTTTATTCTTTTGGGGGAGGTTATTATAGTGATTTACTTTTAAATTATTGTGGTTAAACATATGTAACATAAAATTTGTCATTTTAGCCATTTTTAAGTATGTAACTCAGTAGCATTAATTACATTTATGCTCATGCAACCATCACCACTACATAGTTCCAAAACTTTTTCATCACCCCAGAAACTCTGTAACCATTAAGAAATAACTCCCGATTCACTCCTCCCTTTAGCTCCTGGTAACCTCTAATCTACTTTCTGTCTCTATGGATTTGCCTGCCAGACATTTTTAGTTTTTATTGTTATTATGGCAGTTTTTGCTGTTTTTTGATGTTTATTCACGGAAAGAAAGACTGTAATTGCCTCTTGCACCATTTTGCTAGTATCATACTCCAGGGTGGTGGCCAACCTGTGGTCTTCTCATTTTAAAATTGTTCATTTTTAAGCACCAAAGGAGGCAAGAAAACTTCATCTTTCTCTGCTGCACCCCTTTTAATAAAGGATTTGTTCTATAAAATTTGGATCTAGTCAAAAGGCCACACTTAAGGACTTAGAAGGCCACATGTGACCTCGAGGCTCCAGGTTCCCCACCCCTGGGATTGTTTGTTTTTTCATGTAACATTATATCAAGCACTTTCTCCCTTGACTAGTCTGTAATGCTCCACAAAGGAAGAAACTTTGTTTTGGTCATTGCTTGAGTCCTCAGAATCTAGAATGGAGGCACATAATATTTATTGGCTGAATTAAGTTATTAAGTTAGTATGCAAAACTTCATTTCATTAAATTTTTTATGGCAATTAAATTTTGTGAGAATGAAATTAAAAAAACCTTAATTAGAATAGTTTCGGCTTCTGGTTTAAAAATTATAGTATTAATAGACATATTTACCATGTTAAACCATCTCTTTGTTCATATTTTAGTTCTATTTTTTTATATGGTATACTGTAATTATTTGTTTCATAATTTGTCTTCCTAGTACTCTGTGAGCCCCTTGTGGGGCTAAGTAAATTCACTGTTATTTCATACTTTTGTACCTTATGTTTCCTTTGTAGTTGTCAGAGAGCTGTCTGGAAAGTATCCAGCCATGAAAATTACATATTAACAATGGTTGGATGCTTTCTGGACAGCCCTCATATATCAGCTCACTTGATTTTTCATAACCACTCCGTATGGGATAAGGTAGTATTATTTAATTAAGGTAGTATTTAAGGTAGTTAATGTAAGTAATAATTAAGGTATTATTTAATTAAGGTAGTATAATTTTACAGTTGAAACTTAGTGTTAAGTGACTTGTCTAAAATAGCAAAACTAGAGGTTTAGGTCAAGCGTTGACTCACCACTGGATGTACTATTGTGACACTTAATCTGAATGACTAGCTTCAGCACTGTGTAATAGAACTTTGTGCAATGATCAGAATGTGCTATATTTCTGCACTGTCCAATATGGCAGCCACTAACTGCATGTAGCTATTGAGCACTTGAAATGGGGCTAGTGTGACTAAAGTAGTTAACTTGTTTATTTAGTTGAAATTTAATAACCACTTGTGGCTAGTGGATATCATATTGGACAGTACAGGTCTAAACTCGGAGATAGAATAACTATTTGCCAGGACATTATAGCAAGGACTCAAACATTGGCTGCAGAGGAGGGCACCGTATTTAAAGTCTTTCCTGAAGAATTCTGTGACTCTCAAAACTCTGAGCAGTAAAACAGGCAAACCTAGACTTACCTGGAAAGTCGGTTTGAGTACATTTTAAAAATATCTTTTGGTAGTTCTCTCTCTCTCTTTTTTCTTTTTCCTTTAGCCAATTGTGGTTGCTGGAGGTTCTTTTTTTGTTTTTACTTTTTGTTTTCTTTTAGATATATCTTTTATACAATAAAGTACACTGTCAGAGCTTTAATGTTCTTAATTTTGGTTTTTAATACAATTTCGATAATTATTTTGCCTCCTTCCTTCTTCCCCAAATGGCAAACAAGTCCTTTTTCTCTTTTTCTGTATTTCCTTAAAAATCTTAGCTCTCTCCTAGGAAGTCTGTCATGATTAGCCCTGTCCTTTATTATTTCTTTTTTCTGATAGTGTTTAATATATTTTGATCTGTACTCATTCAAAAGCTAAACAATAAGTACTTGTACGTCATTTCATGTAAACAAATGATTAGTCCTTAATAGAGCCCTGGTTTCCATTTTGTGCTCCTTAAAAAATCTGTTCAACAAACATATGCTGTGTGTCTAATTCCATAAAGGAGCCAAAGAAGGTAGGCGTGGTCTAAAAAAGTGTCTTTGAGTTTAATTGGTGTTTTAGTCATAGTGGTCATGCATCTTGAGTTTGAGTTATTTCCTTTAATTTATGTGAGGAGGAGAAATCCCCCCAGTTTTAATAACCATTCAACTCCTAACATGAAATGGGTTAATTTTTTTTTTTTTTAAGTTGGACTTACTGCACTAAGCCACTTTGAGAAACCTGGCATCTTGAATCAAATTGATCAGAAAGTGCTGCTGGTGATGAGCAGCTTTAACTTCCTGATTGGTATCAAAGGAGGAGGGCAGTTAGAAAAGATAAAGCTTAGAATATCTTTAGTATAGCTTGTTCTTTCTTTGAGTGCCTCTTAATGCAAAACAAATTTTGTTTTCAGAAACTATGAAGAATGTGTTGTAATCCAAAAACATGATACATTCCCTTCTTTCCATCCCCCATGCTTGGGGGAGGACAAGGCTAGAGGACCTCGATTCTGAGGTAGCTTCCAAGGCATCTTAGCATGGTAAGGCACCTGAGCTCCAGCAGAATCATACAATATGTAAACTTTTGAGACTGGCCCTTTTTTTCTTGTTGTTCTAAACTCAGCATAATTCTCTGGAGATTCATTAAAGTTGATGAAAGGTTCTCTCTGTCTTTTGCAGCAATCTCTTTTCCAGAGGTCTGGCTTTACAGTATCAGAATAGCTCAGGAGCTTTCCTCCTAGTGTTATATTTGGGCACCTCCATATGCTGTAATGGGAGATTAAGAATTTTAGTGGTTTTCTTTATAGTAGTATCCTCCAGAGTGCCAGCAAACTGATTTGACAAATTAACTAGATCAGGAGTACACATAGTTCTCATTCCTTGCAGGCTCTTTTGACCAGCTGGGAGTTCTCAACATAGGCCATTCACAAACAGAATTAAAGGTTACTCGAGTAGAATCAATGTCTATAGGTAATCCAGCATTTTCTTTAAGTACAACCTGGAACTGGCTATAATAGTTGGAAACTGGCTAGTTAGGTTCTTGGATATAGCCCTAGAATATTTTCCAGTCTGAGACTTTAGGAAAAGCCTTAAGAGGCCTTGTGGAGGTTTTTTTTTTTTTTTTGCCATGCCTTGGGCTCTGTCATAGTCTTTGAGGGGTATTTTGCCTAAATTTTCTTCAGGATCACTCCAACAAGCCTTGCCCATCCAGTGTTGTGCGTGACCTTCACCAACAAGTATGTGAACCAACTGGTATAGGTTTAGAAATCTCTAGCTGATAAGCCTGGCTATGTTGAATTTATCAGCAAATCACTGAAGGTCCTCAGGGACCTTTGGGAATTCCTTGGCAATGGCTCAGAGGTCAGCCCTGCTCCAAGAAACAAAAGAAATATGGGGTTTAGAGGAATCATCAGTGAGTTTAACTTTAAAGGGACAGGTTTTAGCAGGCCAAGGAAGGCTAGAGAGGAGGAACAGATGAAAGAAAAGGGAAGTCTCTTCCAGAGAGGTAAGAGTTTGGGTCCTTAAGGCCTTGTGCTTTCTTAACTGTTTGTTTATCTCAATTAATTTTGAGATAGTGTCTTGTAGAGAGGACAATTTTGGGATCCTGAATGCATTTAGAAGTTTTGAGGTGCCAATTAAAGTATACCTCCCACTCAGATTGTTTAATTTTAGGACTACAGTCTTCTAATTTTCTTCTAAGAAGGACAGGTTTGGGGAACTCAAAAGATGCCCAGGATGGCCATCCACATTGTTTTGGTTCTCTATCCATCGATTTAAAAATGTACACGAGAGAAGACCATAACTTTTGAACATATAGCTGGCAGGGGTCCCAGGAGGGGGGCCATTATTGCATGATTTAGAATTTTGGACTCCCATTCTGCTTCTTATTAATTTCTTGAGAGCAAAAGAAAACCCTATAAGCCCTGTCAGGGAACACTGGCGTTTGGATCTGTGTGAAAGTACGAGTTTAAGTGTACACAAGCAAGCCAGAACAAAACTGAAATCAAAAGTTCTCCCTATCAGGGTTCTCTTCCATAGTATTAACAGAACTTTCCATAGAATACTGTATGTCATGAGCCTTAAAGGTCCTTGTGACCCCCTGATTTATTTAGTCCACCTTGTTGGCTTTGATGCTGAACTCACAGGGTTCTCGGTTGCCAGGGGCATTGTCCAATATCAGAAGAACTTTAAAAGGCAGTCCTTTACTAGCAAGGTACTTCCTGACTTCAGAGACAAAGCATCTATGGAACCAATCCAGATAAAGGGTTCTCCTTGTCCAAGCCTTCTTTTAGTACAGCCGAAAGACTAGCAGCTGGTGTTTATCTTTTCCCTTCAAGGCTTGGTGGTTAGTAGCTTTATAGAGTCCTAATCATAAACCTGACTGCATTTTCACAAAACAGTAGGGTTAGCCTCTCCCTTCCTGCCCTAAATCCTGGTGCTTACTTCTCTTCCTTACTAATAAGTGTTCTTTGTGGCATTTTCCTCCTGGAGTTAAATTAAATTTTGCCTGCATTAAAAACCTGTTCAGGCAGATATCATTTATCCTCAATGATTTTCTTAATGGAGTCTGGTCTACTGCCTCTTGGTTGGTGAAAGCTGCTTCTCCTGTAAGCTTGATATTTTTAAGTCAAACCGCTTTCTAAAATTATCAAACTATCTTTTGCTGGCATTAAATTCGCCAGCTTTAGATCCTCCATCTTCTTTTTGCTTTAAGTTGTAACGTAACAACTTTTCTTTTTCTTGAATCATATTAGACTCCATAGGTAGATATTCCTTTTTTATAACAATCCTACATCCACATAAAAGCTGCATTTTCAACATTAGATTAAAAAGGTATTTCACAGTAAGTGCAAGGTTTTGACACCTGCTGGTGTAGCTGCAGTGCTGGTTTCATGAATTTTTCTTTTCTTTTTTTACAATGATCGTTGCGCTAAGTTCCTTTATCTTAAAATGTTTGGTAACCACAGCTGTAGACCTCTATCTGTGGTACATATCAAGCAATTCAGCTTTTTTTTCTAATGTCGTGACTTTTCTCTGCTCCTTGGGAACACTTCCAGCAGCACTAATAGCACTTCATAAGAGTCCTATGATATTTAGTGCAAAATTTACAGTATTGCACTAAACATGAAAAATATGGGAGAACTGTTGAGAGATCACTTTTTACTGTGATATGTAATTTATTAGAGATACCAACTACTCATGGGGAGATAATTAGTGTTACATGGAATTTTAAACAGATGTAACACTTGAGATCAACTCAATAGCAACAAGAGATGGCTATGAAATTATTACAATAGTATAGCTTATATTACAGTTAATTTTACGCAGTTATTTAATATTGCATCTTTACATTCTCTCAACTGCAAACTGTGTTTATGTGTATAAGTTTTGATAAATTTTAACTTCTCATAATAGATTTATTTAAGTTCTGACTGATGAAGACAGAAGTAGTAGGTGTAGCTTCCAGAAAGTCTCCTTAACAGAGGGGCATATCTTTCCCTTTCTTTCCTTTCTGCTGTCTGAAATGAAATTTAAACAACTGGGGCTCCTATAGCCTATCTGAATGTAGTAGGGCCATTTCCTAGGGGTGGTGGAATGGGATGCTGGAAGAAGCCTGGGCAGGAAGCAGGGCATTTCAGGAAGAGGAATAGAATAAAGGACATATACAAAGATTAGACAGCAGAGGATAAGCTGGTAAAGGAGTCAGAAAAGGAGACACCAGAGTGATAGGAGGAAAACCAAGAAAGCATTTTAAGAAAGAAGAACTAGGCAGCTGCTATGAATTGAGTAAGAGAGAGTTCAGGAAAATGTCATTGGATTTGACAAGGTGGAGTGCTTGGCAAGTAATATTGAAGTGGGCTGAAGGTTGAAGGAGGAGGGAGTAGGAGATGATCTTGAAAGGGACAGAATTGGGATAGAGGGACTAGCTGGGAGGGATGTGGAATGAAGGCAAAGTTTTTCTGAGATACTGGAACATGTTTAAGTGCTGAGGGGAGTAATCCTATTGAGAGAAAACGAGAGAGGCAAGGTCTTAAAAACATGAGAGTTGATGAGATCCAGAGCAAATGGACAGAGATTAGATGTTTGCAAAGAGGAGAGACAAACTTCATCTATGGTAAAAAGAGTGAAGAAGAAAATGGGGCATATGTCTGGGTAGGTTTATAGATTTGGGATGCAGACAAGAGGAGGCTTTCCACTTCCTTCTGAAATGTTTAGCAAGGTCATCAGCTGAAACCGCATTTATAATAAGATCATCATCCTCCCGTATCTTGTCAGTCCCTCTGTTTCAGCTTGTGTTCATGTATGCTGAAGAGTCTTTCTTAAACTAGAGATGGATGTGTAGCTGCCTTAAAATCTTTCAGTATCTCTTTATCCCAAGGCACAGAAGACCTATCACTGTTAGGGCCCAGCTTTCTTTCTTATCTGTATTGCTCTGTAGTTATCTACTTGTGCTCTAGACAAAGCCAGCTACAGAGTTGCTCTAAAACAATCTGCCCTTGCTGCTTCTCAACCTTTGAATATACTCTTCCAACTGGCCATCAGCCCCTTTCTCCTTACCTCGTGAACTCGTTCTTCAAGACTCAATTCAAATATCACATCCTCTTGAACTTCTTTGATTCCTCTACCCCTTTCTAAGCACAGTGAGACACTAAATCTTTTAGACTGTCCAGGTCAGGAACTGTAGCTTATTTGTGTGGATCTAGCACGGTGTCTGGTATGTGGTAGACGGTTTAAGTGAAGGAATGAATTTTGATTGCTTTGCCTATTCTTTTAGCAATTCTTAATGAAATTAAAATGAAATGAAAGTTAAGTACTCTTAGTTTTGTTTTGTTTTTTTCTAGGACACATATTCAAAGATATACTCTTAGTTCTTGACACAGAGAAAACATTGTTTCTTTTTCTTCTTTCCAGGTGGTTCTGGAATGGAGCCGAGATCAATACCATGTCTTGTTTGATTCCTATAGAGACAATGTTGCTGGAAAGTCCTTTCAGAATCGGTGAGAAGAAAACTATTGTGAATCATATCTGTTATTTGGACCTAAATGATGAGTCATGAAATCATCCATGCTTTAACTATGACAGTTGAAGGATCTTTCCAAGTTAAAGATATAGTTTAACTTATTTATGTTTTTTGAGAGACAGGGTCTTGCTCTATCACCCAGGCTGGAGTGCAGTGACTCAATCATAGCTCACTGTAACCTCAAATCCCTGGGCTTGCTTCTGCCTCAGCCTCTCAAGTAGCTAGAACTACAGGCATGCACCACCACATACAGCTAATTTTTAAATTTTTTGTAGACATGAGGTCATGAGGTCTTGCTGTGTTGCCCATGCTGGCTTCAAACTCCTGGCCTCAAGCAATCCTTCTACCTCAGCCTCCTGAAGTGCTGGGATTACAGGTGTAAGCCACCGCACCTGGCCTATTATTATTGTTTTAAAATGTCTTAGTATTTTTTAAATGTCTAATTTTTTTTAATATAGCAAATGTAGATAATTATAACCTATTAAAAAAAGCTTTTTTCTTAATAAAAAGGGGTTCTTAATAATAAGGGGGTTCTTAATAATTTTTTAGTTGCTAAGGATCTGAAGGCTAAAAAGTTTGAGAACCATTTCTTAATGTAGCAGTTCTCAAACTTCAGCTTGTAGTGGAAGGCCTGAGAAAATAGCAATTGTTTCCCAGCTCAGACTTTCTGAGTCTGTAGGTCTCAGAAGGGCCCTGAAAATTTGCATTTCCATCAAGTTTTCTGGTGATGCTAAAGTTGCTGGTCTGGTGACCACATTCTGAGAGCTATTGCATTAAAGGATTCTTAATGAAATATAATTTCCTACTTCTCCAATTTTCATTTTAACCACCCTAGTTTCCCTAGACGATGTTCAAAATTGATTGACTTTTTTTTTACTCATTTATTGAGCACCTGTGTTCTGATAGGGCACAGATGTGTAGATCTCTGCCCTGAAATAGCTTCAAACTTTTAGAAAGAAAACTAGCTTATTAGAAAATGCAGATTTTGAGGTCAGCAATTTTAATCAAATAGTTTTGTTCTCTTTCTAAAGAATTAAAAAAAATTTTGTGTGAAATGTGTCTTCTAATTTTAGATTGGATTAAAATTAGTTTGATTGTTATGTAGGAATATTCAAAATTGCCTAATTTTGATGATAACAAATAAGTGGATCATAATACAACATGCCACATGTTCTAATATATTTTAAAATGCCCTTGTTTTTATAGAATGTTTTCATTCTTTTGCTAGTTTCCGTACAAATCTTTTTAAGGTTGTTTGCCCTGAATGAAAAAAAAAAAATCCCATTCTATGTGACATTAACAAGTAAATGTGTAAATTTTCCACTGCTATTAATTATGAGGCAGTAAGTCAATTTGGGGCTCGGTTTTGTCATCTGTAAAATGTGGATATTAGATTAAGTGTAAAATCTCTTCCAACTTTTTGGTTCTAAGATACTGTTTAAGTTCTGCGTTTTCTTGCCTACTTTGTAGACTATAGAACCAAGGGACTATTAAGTGACTTTAATGTTCCCATAAACCACAGTGATTAAAATAAAAGTAGTATCAGTGTCACCACTGCTTTCATTCTGACTGAAGACTTAGTCTTTAGCTGTAAGATAAAGCCTGCTTTCTCATCTGTGAACCCAGATAGTGGCTAGTGGTTAGAACAAAAGATTCACACTCACCGTGACCATGTCTAATAGTAGAAAAACAGCTGACTCATTGACCTTGTGCAGATCACATGGTCTTCTTGGGATTGTCAATTTCACCAGAGAATTAAGCTGATCATGTAATACATACAGTATATTATGAATATATATGAGTATATTATGTTTTTATACATTGAACATATATGGTTATCTCTTGAGTATGTTAAAAAATCTTTAATAACAGATAATTACTTTTACAGGAAAACTTCAGAATATGCAGTTCTCTTCCTCCCTCATTTTTTTAACCTTTTCTTTTAAAAATATTTCACTTAAGCAGTTTATTAAAATTTATTTTTAGTCTGAACATAAACTACCTGAGAGATTGGAAGTGAGATGACCTTGGATAATTTACATGTGGGCAATGTGAGGCAGATAGATTTTTTTTTTAAACTAGGAAAGACTGATATAAATGCTGAATGAGTTATTTATCTAACAAATATGTATTAAACCCCACTTGTGTACCAGGCACTATTCTAGGCCCTAAGCGTATAGTGGTGGACAAGATGAACTCATTGACTTTATATAGAACTAGCATTTCAGTGGCAAAAAAAGTGAAGTGTAACCTACAAATAAGTCAGCAGTTCTCAAAGTGTAATTTCTGGAGCAGCAGCAGCAGGTGCATTACCTGGAAACTTGTTAGAAAAGCAAATTCTGGGGCCTCTTTCTAGACCTATTGAATCAGAAACACTAGGGATGGTGCCCAGCAATCTGTTTTACAAGTCCTACAGGTGATTTTGATGCCTACTAACATTTGAGAATCATTGATATAGATAAATGCAGAAAAAACCTATATGGGGAAGCTTTTGGATACTGTTACAGTAGGGTGAGAGAGGCAGCAGATGTAGGAAAGAGAGGGGATAATTAATGAATCAGGACAAAGAATGCATGATACCATTTCAGCTCTAGAGGTAATCCATCTAGTGGAAAATATGTATGCATAAAAAATAGCACAGCACAGTATGATAAGGATTCCTTAGCAGTGGTCCCCATTTTGGCATCAGGGACCAGTTTCATGGAAGACAATTTTTCCACAGACCGGGGTGAGTTGGAGCTCAGACAGTGATGTGAGCGATGGGGAGTGGCTGTAAATATAGATGAAGCTTTCTTTTGCTTCAGCTCACTTCCTGTGATGTGCACCCCCACCATCCCCTCCCCCCTCCCCAACTTTCATGGAAGACAGTTTTTCTATAGACAGGGCTCGGCAGAGCTCTGCGGCATGATTGCTAACAGGCCACAGACCGGTACCAGTGCACATACGGGGTAGGGAGTGGGACTGCAGCCTTAGAGTACAAAGTCGTATGGAAACTGCATATTAAGCAATAAATTCTCTTTGTTAGGGGGTGAGGGAAGAGGGGGCTTGGGGAAGGCGGAGGTAGTTAGTTAAAGGAAACATGAAAGAAAGAACATTCTAGGCCTAGGGAAAAGCATGTTTAAAGGCACAAAGTGTTGCAAGTTTTTGTCATATTTGGATAAGGGTATACAGTTGAAGCATCCAGAGTGCAAGGCACAGATTATAAAGGAATTTAGACTTTATTCTGTAGGCAGTGGAAAATCTTGACAAGAGAGTTGCTAGATACTCAGCTGTCACATGTGCTGGAGTATAAAGTGATTCCTCATTTTCCTGATGAAGCTCTGGATTCTCTGTTACCTTGTTGACCTTCATCTCCAATTACATTCTACCATTTGTTCACTTTGTCTCTGTGCCACCAAGGAGCACTGGCCTCTAGGTTCTTGAACAAGTGAGATTGGAGATATATGTCTGTCTAAGGGCATTTGCATGAGATGTTCCCTTTTTCTGGCCCATTCTCCCCCCATTTATACAGCTGGCTTGCTTCCTGTCTTCCCTTCACGTCTTTGCTGGAAATACCACCTTTTCACTAAGGCCATCTCTGAGCCCCCTCTTTAAAACTAACTTCCCACATAGACATACTTTCTGTCTTCATTTGCTGCTTTATTTTCTCCATAACATAATCTGACTTTATATCCATTTATTTGGTTTATTTTCTGTTTTCACCCTTTTAGAATGTAAGCCCTATGAAGGCACAGATTTGGGTTTTGTTATATTCACTGCTGAATCTCTAGCATCTAGAACAGTGCATAGCCCATACTAAGTGCTCAATACATATTTATTCAGTGAATGGATAAACATTCCTCTCATCCAATCATCTCACCTCTTTCTCTTAAGTTAAAGGTGGTTGACACTTCTGTAACATTTATTTTTTCTTTCCATAATTCGAAAGATTTATCCACCAACCTGCATTTATTTTCCCGTGAGATAATTAATCCTGCAGTGTGCGATATGGTTGCAATCAGAATCATCCTAATCTGTACCTGGGCTGTGGGAAGGACAAATAGATGGTAAAAGGGTAAGCTTTGGTCCTTGGCCTAAAACAAAATGCACCCAAAACTATACAGTTTCTTGAAAAATACTAAACTTGCAACAGCCCATGAAAAGTAATATCATTACCCAAATGTATACGTGAACTCATATGTCAAAGTGGCATAGGTCTGGAGTAGGCCCTGAAAGATGGATAGGTTTTGGTAAGTCAATGAGAGAATGGGGAAAAATGCTTTTGGCAGGGGTAGAATTTGGACAGAATCACTAAGGTGAGGCTTAAACAGCACACTCAAGAATTGAAAGTGTGCCTGACTTCTTGTTATGAGGATAAGATAATTAGGAAAAATGGTGCAGGTTCAGGAAGGTCTTCTGTACTAGCATCTCATGTTAGCAAAGTTACTGGGCACCTACATGCCAGGCACTCTTCTCATTGCTTAGATACTTGAGGGAACAAAGCAGTAAAGTTTCCTACCTTGTTGGAGCTTACAATCTAAGGGGAGAACACACATAATTAACAGTATAGGTCACAAGTTAGTTAATATGTTAGAAAGATGATAAGTGGTGTGAAAAAAGGAAAAGCAGGGCAGAGTGAGGAGGCCAGGGAGAGGTTGGGCTTGGGGGCAGGAGGGCACAAGAAGGCTGCAGTACTGAGTAGGACTAAGTCTTCATCATGGGCTATTCAATAACCTTTTCTTTTTTTATAACTTTGTTCTTTAAGCTTCTATTTTCTTTTCTGTTTGGCTGCATTTGCATCCCAGCTCCCTGGTTAGCTATGAGAATACAGCAATTTAATCTAAACCAAGCTTCCAAGACCACCCCAAATAACCTTTAAAATAGAGTAATACCAGCCTCCTTACAGGGTTGTTGTGAGGATCAAACGATGGAAATTATGTGAAGTGTCTAGCATAATGCAACTCACAGAGAAGGTACTTGACAAATAGGAGGCCCCCAGCTCCAGTTTGAAAACGTGCATTTCTGTGATAATGTACCACAGTTGGATTACCTTTTCATTGATTTTTTTCCCATAATCTGTGTTTAAACCCTGTTATAGTCTTATTCCAAATATATTGGAAAAATGTATTTAAGCTGGAGGTCTTGTGGTTTGCCCTAGGCTCTGTCTGCCCATGCCAATCGACGTGGTTTACACCTGGGTGAATGGCACGGATCTTGAACTACTGAAGGAGCTACAGCAAGTCAGAGAACAGATGGAGGAGGAGCAGAAAGCAATGAGGTAAAACTGATTTTTAAAAAACAAACACACGTAGTCCTATGAGCACAAGTAAGCATGCATTTGAGAAGGGTGAGTTGATTTTCACAATGCTATACAAACAAAAATCCTCCTCTCAAATCCACACCATTGCAAGATCTTGGCAGCCATATGTCTGACCCTTGTTTCCTGGTGCCTAAGGAGGATTTGACTATTTCTGCCAGATGGTGGCCTTACTTTGTTAGATGGCCATTTTGTGAACGTGGTGCTCTAGAGATGGCTCGGTCTTCAAGGGGCTTAAAATGGGGGAGTCCCAGGAAAGCTCTAGGCTTCCTGCTCACTCATTTCAAGTCCCAGATGTGACATTTTCATGAAATAAGGGTTTATTATGTAAAATAGCTTCACAGTAAGACAGATTATTATTCCCTTGAAAAATATAATAGGCCTACAGACTTGTTTCCATTTGAAAAAGACAGTAAGAAGCATATTCCCTTTTCCCTCTTAGGAACATATCATGGACTATGGAATTAGAAACTTTGGTACTTTTTTTTAATATGTGATTTTGATCATTCTATTTACTTTACCTGGGAAAGATACAGGAGACTTCCAGAGAGCCTTCAGAGCTAGGAATCTGGCTGATGTAACTTCCCCTCTGGTTCCTCAGGAGTATTTTCTGAAAACCTCATTCACTTCTTTATAGATGTCAGGGGTGCACCCCAGTTTTAGGTCATCTTATACCGCAAGAAATTCTCTCTTTCTCTCTGTTAGAGGACGTAAGACCTTCCCAGTGCATGAAAATGACTGACAGCCTGGTACCTTGTTTTACTAGTAAAATACAAAAGTTTACATTTTAAGTAAACTGTCTTTGTTATATAGGGGGAAGTATAGTGTTGTTGGTAATATTTCATTGGAACATTTAATTTGTTATCCATTTTAAATGTAAGCATTATAGTGCTTCCTACCAGTACGTTAGTTTCATTGGAGTAACCAGGAACATCAACTTTGTAAGTCCCTTTTATTCTCATTTGGTGCTACCACCAGCTCATGCATATGTAATGAACTCTGTTTTCTTTTCATTAGAGAAATCCTTGGGAAGAATACAACAGAACCAACTAAGAAGAGGTAAACATTTTGATTTCTTCTCAAGAAGAAAAATTGAAGAACTGAAGTGAAATTTCCAGATTGTCACTTGTTTTTGTTGGGTACACAGTATTTTATATTTACTCTATTGCTAGTTTTTGACCCCCAAAGTGGGTGGCTCCATTAGATGGGAAATTTTGCAATGCTGAATGCATGGTTGACTGAGAACTCTGGTTAATTGAGTGCTAGCTGACCAAAGCTTTATTACATTTGGAAGGGTGAGAGTACCAAGAATTCCCTTCTTTATAGTTCCCATTAATTTGTCTTGGTGCACTGTTTTTTGGTCTGCTTGAACTCTAACTTATACCCAATGCTTTCATTTATAAAATTTATATCCAATTTACTTATATGTTTAATATATATTTCTTTAAAAGCTATAAAGTTGTATGTTTTATATTTAAGGACCTGGGAAGGGGATTTATCCTAATGACAAGAATCAGATATCTATCTGCAGTTGAATCATCCCTGACTCTGATAGGTCTTTAAAGCAAGACTGTCTCACTGGCAAGTGGAAACCTCTGTTAACTGCCACTTCCCCCACTTAACCATTAGAATTTAAAAAACAGTTATGCATGGAGAAGATCCTGGGGAATTTTAAGATCCAGAAGTACCGTCTGAATCATCTCTTTGTGTTAATTAGGAAGTCTTATTTATAAATTATGCTAATGTTAATACTATTTTGTAAATGACTTAAGTTGTTTAAATAAAAGTAATGGTGTGACATTAAGAAAGATTGAGTGAAGGCCAGGTGCACCGGCTCATGCCTGTAATCCTAGCACTCTGAGAGGCCGAGGTAGGAGGATTGCTTGAGCTCAGGAGTTTGAGACCAGCCTGAGCAAGAGTGAGACCCCATATCTACTAAAAATAGAAAAAAAAAATTAGCTGTGCATGGTGGCATGTACCTGTAGTCTCAGCTACTCGGGAGGCTGAGGCAGGAGGGTCCCTTGAGCCCAGGAGTTTGAGGTTGCTGTGAGCTAGGCTGACACCATGGCACTCTAGCCCAGGCAACAGAGCAAGACTTTGTCTAAAAAACAAAAAGAAAGATTGAGGAAAAAGTGAAAAGAAAAAACTCACATAATTTTGTGATCCTCATTCAACAACTATTATCATTTTTATTTATTATTTCCTCTTAATACATATTTGAGTACAGTTTTTAATCTGTGTGTAATTTTATATCCTACTTTTTTTACTTTATATAATCATACATATTTCTGTGTTGATACATTATCTTCATGCTTCATACTTTTCAGTTTTAACACTTGCATAATATTCTACAAAGTCATTGTGCTGTAATTTACTAAATGTTGGGATTTCTGTATTTTCACTGTTGTAAATATTTTGTGATGTTTATATTTGGATTTGTGGCATTTTCTTTGAGTGGGTTTGTTTGTTTTTCCTGTTTTGTTCCTCTCTCTCTCTACTTGGACTAGATTCCTGGAAGTAAGATTACTGAGAAAGAAACATATGTATGTTTTTATGATTCTGAATAAGTATATATGTATATATTGGTGTATTATACATCATAGATGTATGTATACATTAGCTAATTGCTTTGCGAAAGAGTTGGTGTCATTTGGAGTGATACCAGCAATGTTTGAGAAGAACAGGTTTACTGTATTTGCATTGAGTCATCATTTTTTGGAGGGTGGTAATTTAGTAAATAAAAGATGATATCTCATTGTTTTCTTTTGTATTTCTTTGAATATTAGGGAAGTTGAGCAATTTATACGTTTTTTAATTTGTTATAGTGCCTACTTTGTGATTTTCTAGCCTTGTCCTTTGCCCGTCCATTAGTTTATTCAGATGATATGTTCTAGATATTTCTCATAT
The DNA here is from genome assembly GCA_008750895.1 of Mirza zaza. Lineage (NCBI taxonomy): Eukaryota > Metazoa > Chordata > Mammalia > Primates > Cheirogaleidae > Mirza > Mirza zaza. Next base: position 103,989 of record VSMD01135795.1, on the reverse strand, counting down.
TCAAATAGAAATATCTCATATAAATTCATATTAGAATCATGGCCCATTTGCTTTTGTTTGCATCAATGTAGTGTCATATTCAATGTATTTAATTATATTCTAATGGGAATTGGTAAATTTTATCTGGTAACAATGACACTATTAATGAGAATCTGCCTATTTGCTAATCTGTCTAATAATGAGCTTCATTGTAATTATGAATACTCTTTAAATATGGTAAGGAAGTGCTTTATTTCTTGTGCACTTTTGAGTTAGTAAACATTGACAATCTTGTTTTATTAATAGGATTTTGAAAGCTCTATCTTTAGAGTTGAACTTAATAGTTTTGTATCATACTTGCTAACTTGCTAAGTTTCTGTATTTATGAGATAAAATTCCTAATTTATTAAAATATTGTGATTTTTAATAGACTATGGAAAAAATCTGGAAAATTTAGTAGTACCGAGAAGCTTCTCATTATTCATTAAATTTAAAGAATGTAGTTGTAAGCATGTTGATGTTTCTTTCCAGTGAGAAGCAGTTAGAATGTTTGCTGACACACTGTATTAAGGTGCCAATGCTCATCCTGGACCCAGCCCTGCCAGCCAACATCACCCTGAAAGACCTGCCATCTCTTTATCCTTCTTTTCATTCTGCCAGTGACATATTCAATGTTGCAAAACCAAAAAATCCTTCTACTAATGTCTCAGTTGTTGTTTTCGACAATACTAAGGACGGTAAGATCTTTTTATGGATATTCTAAAATCATGTTATCATTGGGTATTTGAATAACAAAATTCTGAATGGAATGGAAATGATTCCATTTTAAAGAAATGTCTGGTTAGTTAAAAATGGAAAAGAGAAGCAAAAGAGATGCCTTTGCATTTCAATCTTAACCTCAGAAAGGGATATAAATTGCATATACTTTACTCCATATATTTATTTTACTCTGTGTTGTGGTGAGGACCTTCAATCTGATACTCACAATTATGTTATTATCTTGGCTCTAAATTTTTCTATAGGCTGTTTTTCCATCACATAATTCAACACAATTGTTTTCTGCAATTTAGACGGAACATACCTGGAACATTCATACTTTACATTCTGAGATGTCTGGTTATATAGATGTTATGGACTGAATGTTTGTGTTTCCTCAAAAATTCATATGTTGAAATCCTAACCCCTAGAATTATACCAATGATGGTATTGGAAGGTGGGGCTTTTGGTAGGTGATTAGGTCGTGAGGGCTCTGCCCTCATGAATGGGATTGGTGCCCTTGTAAAAGAGATCCCAGAGAGCCACCTCTGCTCTCCACCATATGAGGTTATGAGAAGATGTTACCTGCAACCTAGAGAAGGACCCTCACTAGAAGCCAACCTTGCTAGCACTCTGATCTCAGACTTTTGGCCACCAGAATTGTGAAAAATAAATTTCTACTGTGTATAAGGCAACAGACGATTTAAACAGATAATGGAGTTAAAATTGTAACTCCTGGCATAAAACTGCACTCCATCCTCCCACTTGGCCACTCACCTGCTGAGCCCACACCTGCATCCCCTGCTTTGGCCTCTGTCTCTCTCATTCCTTCTCTGCATTGATCCTCTCTGCCTGGAGGCTCTATGGGTTTTATGTGTACAGTGAACGCTGTCATGTTCCATTTACCACACTGAGTCCAGTTCTCAAGTGTCCCCAGCTTAAATCTTTGGAACCATCTCTGACCCCCTTCCTACTTTCTTCTTCTGTAACTAATAATTAACCTCATCCTATCACTTGCTTTTGTTTTTCGAAAATTATTCTTAGATTCTTACTCATCTCATTTCCTCTGCACCTGAATTTCCTCTGCAGACTGAATTCCTGCTCACAGACTCTAGTGATAGACTGCTGCTGCTCTCGCTACTGTGAAGTTCATCTCTGTCTAGCACACAACTCTCAAATAAATCTGAAAAGCCTGATTTTTTTTTGGTTCACTGCCTTTTTGAAGAGGATAATATAGTAGGATATATTTGCTTTGCACACTTCTCTTCCTGGTGTTTGGAGTTTGGCCTTAATTGCCTTGATTTCCCCTGTTGATCCCATGCCCCTGCCCTCCCTGCATCGTGTTGCAGCTGTCAGTGTCCTTCATTCCTGTGGCACCTCCCCTTCCTCTTACCTCTCCCAGCTCATCTCCTCTTTCCAGCCCTATCTCAAATTCTCTCTCCTCTGTGAAGCTCCCAGACTAGTACATTCCCAGTGATTTGGTTTTGTTTTTACTTTTCTACACTCCTGTAATAACTTACCATCTAATTCATAAGTTAGTTTTTGATTACCTGGGAGTTTATGGTGTTCTCATGAAATTTCTTTATTGAGCAGAAACCTTACCAATCTCCAGTTTATATCCTGAACAATGTGTAATGGTGCTGCCTGCCTGGTACCTAACAAGTGTTTTTTAGTTTGGAAGAAAATTTCAACCTTTCCAAGTATCTCCCCCCTCACCCTGTAGACCTTGAACTGTTATGCACTGCAGCAGTCACACAGCCTGACTGCAGCCTGCACCTGGATCTCCTCAGCAACGTGGTTTCCCAGTCAAGCTTTGATTTATGCAAAATGAATTTCCTCCTGTGGCAATTCATTTTACCTCTGGACTAAACTGATTTTTAAAAGGAACTGCAAACTGCTTTCGTAAAACTTTCTCATATAGGTTAAAGCTGTACCCTCTGTGGTCATGCAGAACTAATGTAATCCCTCTCCACGTGACAGTTCTTTTCATTCTTGTTCCTTTAGCTGTCTCTTAGGGGCTTGTCCAAGTCCTAGTTTGCTCTTCTCAGATTACTTTTACAATGTGTCAACAGGAAGTGAAATTCTATTTCAGCGTGGTTCAGTTTCTACGTGGAGAGCAGAACTGTTCATTCAAGTGAACTTCTGCAGCAGTGAACACATGGATAAAAATCTCTGCCCTCATTGAGTTTATATCTTGGTAGAGGGAGACAAATGGTAAACACAGTAAATAAGTAAGGTATATGGTTTGCAGAAGATAGTGCTGTGGAGAAAGTGTTAACTGAGGGCAGGGTGATTGCAGTTCCAATTTTGGTAGGGATAGGCCTCACTGAAAAGGTGATTTTTGAGTAAAAATGTGAAGAAGGTGAGATAGCCATCAATGTGAGTATCTGGGGGAAAGAGTGGTCTGGGTCAGTAGAGTAGCCAGTGCAAAGGCCCTTAGGCAGGAGTGTTCTGGCATGTTTGAAGGAGAGCAAGGAGGCAAGTGTGGCTAGAATGGAGTGAGCAAGGCAGGGGGGCAGTAGATGAGCTCAGAGAAGTAATAGGGGGCCCAAATGGTGTTGGCCCCAGTAGCCATGGCAAGGACTTTGACCTCAATGCAGAGTGGGATGAGGAATCATTCGAGGGTTTTGAGTAAAGGAGAAATGTGATCTGACTACTTATGTTCAACAAGGATCAGTCTGGCTGCTGTGGAGGGTATAGACTTGAGTAGGGGCAAAAGTTGTAATGCTGCAGGCAAGAGGGAAGATGGCTTAGACCAGGGAGGTGCAGTGAAGGTGTGAAGTGGTGGGATTCTGGATATTTTGAAGGTCAAACTTCAAAAGTTTCAAGCTTCAGAGTTTCCTGATGAGTTGGTGTTGGGTAACATTATCACCTTTCTTATTTTAAGTACTTCTGTTTAAAAGCACCAAAATGTGATGGAAATTCAGTATGGCCACAGCACATTGTTGACTCATTCTGAACTCACTGGTGACTAAAACTTTGCTTTTTAAAAAAACTTGCATGTGCTAATGCCCATATACTTCTGTTAATTTATGCTTAGTTGGGTTTTCGTGCCAACTTAAAGATTTTACCTTTGTTTGCAGGGTATTTTATTTTGCTAGCTTTGACTCATTGCTCCAAATAGTCACAGATTTAGGGAATCCTTAGTCTGTTATCCAAGGTAAGAGCTCCTCTGTCAGCTTCATGTGAATCCACTTAAGAGTCACAATTTTCTCACAGAGTCCTTAAAATTCGTCTGGTGATGGTGAATAGAGCAGCAAACATTTCACAAACATGTTTTCTGCATCTTCCAAAACCTTGATAGAGGATTCAACAAGATAGAACTTATGGCAGACCTCTTAAACTAGCCTCTAGGTTGATTTTGGCTTTATAGTTCACATTCTTCGGTAGAATTTGTTAAGTTATAATCTACCTAACTGAGCATCCAGTCTGTAGATCTTTGGTATATCCATGGAGATGACATGATGCTATTAGCTACTTGGCTGAGATTACAAATACATATAACCAGGTTTATTAGAATTCTCTGATCTGCCAATGTAGAACACACTATACCAATGGAAAGAGAGAGAGAGAGAGAAGTGTATCTGACAAATTTATTCATAATGAAGTCATACTGTTAACACCCAGTGCTTCCTTTAAAGACAGTGTATTTTGAAGGCTTTCTTTTCTCCAGTGCTCACCAACTATGTTTTAATAGCTCTCTTAATATCCTTGCCCAGGATTGACATCTTACTTGGCAGGCTGTAATTTGTAGAACTTGCCCTTTTGGCGCACCCTGAAGATCAGAATTGGAGCCTTCTGACCTCTCTCTATTTTCCATGATCCCTGAATGTCAGCAGCGAGTCTGCTGAGCTCACTTGCCCCCCTCACTTTAGAACTCTCCCATTTGCGCTGTGTCAGTCTTTACCCCCACTTGCTCTGCTGTATTCAGCATCACCAGATGAATTTTAGGGACTGTTTGTGAGAGAACTGGGACTCTTAAGGAACTGTAGGATCCACAGTGGCTCCCTGATATTGACATAAATGCCACTGCTTGGCATTCAAGGGCCCCTTTTCTGGTTACTCTTGTTTCCTAGTACTCATACCACTCCCAGATATTTTACTCTAGTCAAATGATTCTTTATTTTTCTCCTACATCTGTGATTTCTGTCATCCTGTCCTTTTCCTCCTTTGAGATCTAGCTTAAATTGGACTGCTTCCATGAAGCATTCCACATTTTTGCCTGCACAAATCTTTCTTTTGGTATTACAAAATTTAACATTTAATTGTATGCTGATCTAAATTGTTCTCGTTTTGTTGAGTGGGTTAAATTTGTCTCTTCCAACTACTTTTGTTGGAGACTGGGTTATACTGCTTTAATAGATCTCAATATGCTTTGCACTGTATCCTGCCAGACAGTATAGTTAAGTATTCATTAAAAATATGCTTGTTTATTGTGTTCCTGATTGTAGTTGAAGATGCCCACACTGGACTATTTAAAGGAAACAGCAAACAGACAGTTTGGAGGGGCTACTTGGTACGTTATTTTAAATTTAGTTGCTTTTTTGTAGTAGACTAGAATAAAATATGAGTAATAAAGCTGTTTTCCTTTGAGAACCTTTTTAATGTTTACTTTTTCTCTGTGGTTAGCTTGCTAATGTTAATGACTATTGATTTAAGTAATCCTAACATTCTTACTTTGAAGCTTGTATGATGCAATAGATCTTTACTAGTTTTCTCAGCTGTAAGTTTTCACCAGCCTCATGATATGGAAAATCAGTTGTGTTTTTCTCTCTTATTTTAGACAACAGATAAAGAAGTCCCTGGGTTAGTGCTAATGCAAGATTTGGCTTTTCTGAGTGGATTTCCACCAACATTCAAGGAAACAAATCAACTTAAAACAAAATTGCCAGAAAATCTTTCTTCTAAGGTCAAACTGGTAAGAACATAGAAAATAGAGCAGTCAGCCTGGCATATCGCATTTAATGTGTGACCCTTCTCTTGTGGTCCATTTTTTCAAAGTGTAGCTGACAATTATGAGAAGCAAAGAGGGACTCTTCTGCCACAGTATGTTGTCATTAGAGTGACTTTTTATTCATATAAGAGCCTCATTCCTTATTCTTAATTTGGGCAAAATTCTAAGAGTCTTATTTGGTTTGCTTGTTTCCCAGATAGAGCAGAATTGAGTTTTTTAACAAATGAGCTCCTACAATTTGTCAGGTGACATTATAGCTGCTGGGGATACAGCAGTGGATAAAACAGACAAAAGTTCTGATGGAATTTATGGTGTAAGGAAGTGGAAGCACAGAGAGAGGAGATGAGGGAAGATCATAAATGTAATAAATACACAGATTCTAACCTGCATATTTATCAAAAGCTTTCTCAAAGAGAATGTGCTTTAAATATTTGAAATGTTTGATGATGCGAAACCATTCTTTAGTAGCTAATTGAGGCACAAAATTATTTAGAATGTATACTTATTAACTCTTCAGTCTTGACCATGGATGCTATTTGTTAGGGTTGACTTTGGAGGCTGGCTGGGGACATGTGTTTTCCTTACTATGTATAGTTTTCAGAGCCATTTGCCTGATTGCTTTAGGACACGGTCCGTGTGGGTATACTATTTATTTGACCTTAAGTCAAGATGCCTGCTGTTTTCTCAGAAATATTCCAGGGTGTAAATCATGAAGGTCTTTTCTCTTGGAGCAGAGCGCATAAAGTCCTTGGATCAGAATTTGTTACACTCTGTTGTTCTTGATTTTATAAAGAAATGCTCTTTGAGTTTTGCCACTACATGTAGCTTACCTGATTGGTTCTTCTTCCTTCTGTTGCACATTATTTGATAACCTAGTGGTGACAATGGAATGGTAGGGGAGCTGTGACTAAGTGAGCCCTTATTTAGTTCTGATTATCTTGGCCATGTTTTTATACCCTCCCCCTAAATTTCCCTGTCACTTGTTTCTTTTTCCTCATAAATGTTTCTTTGCTTTATGATACATTATATAATCCTTGTAATACAATGATAATGTGATGACCATTTATGAATTTATATTTTTTCCTTTTTCATATTTTTCTTCATAACTTTATTGTACTTTGAAATATGGTAGTGCCCAGGCTGAATTTTTTCTTAATCTGCAGTTATTTTAGAATAGATAATATGTCCCTCCTTCCCCTGGGTTATTTTTAATACTGATTTGGGCAAATAAAACTATAGGTTAGCTTTCATTTCAGCTAATGTTTATTTGACTTCTTGGCTTCCTAGCTATTAGTTCTAGAATTGTAAACACATGTTTATGTATACTGTTGATTGTCAAATTGCTTATGAAGAAAGAATTATATTCTTGATTCTATTTATATTATTCCAACTATGATACATTTATAAAAGAAAGAAGGTTCATTCCACTTCTCCATTCTCCACTCCAGTTTGAATATCCCATATCACTTGGCCTATTATAGCCATTTACCAGTGCTGTTTCGATGCGTCTACTGGTGGATAGGTGTGTGCTGTCAAAGAACGTGAATCCCAAGTTGTGGTTGACCCTTCAGCATACTATTTTTGTGTGGCATGGTGTGGTATTTGCAGGTTGAAGTAGAGTGGAGTAGTAGATTGAATTGGAGAAGGAGTACCAACAGGCTCTAGGCATGATAATAGCTCTTTCCACAGTTCATCCACCCAGTTGGAGATTTATTTGGATTTCCAGGCTTGTCTTTGTCAAGGCCAACACCTCTCAGAGTATCAAGCTAATTAATCATCCATGACTTTCATTGCAGATTGGTCTAATGATCCCAACAGATGTGGTAAACTTTAGCGACTAGGACTTAGGATTTTTGGAGACTAGAGAGAAAACAAGAAAGAAGAATAGAAGTGTGTTAGCATTTGAGCTCAAGTCTTCAAGTGACCCCTTAAGCTCTACTTTTCTGAGGTTATTATGAGTACTCTGAGAAGGAGGTTTTCTATCATTGGGTTCCCAATCCACTTGGGTAGCAAACATATATTAAATTCCTTCTGCATGCCAGGGACTGTGCTAGTTACAACTAAGTGGATAAAAACACTTAAATTAATTTGGGGTACAGTCGTTTCCAAATAAGAGTGTATACAAAGTGCTGTGAGAACACCTGGGCTTTAGGTGTACTGAGGGCAAGACAGGCTTTGCATAATAGGAAGCATTTTAGCTGGGCCCTGAATAGAGCAGGCATTCTTCAGCAGAGAAGGGAATGAAAAAGACCATTCTTAGCAGAGGGAGGGAACTGCACAAAGGGCTGGAGGCTCGAAAGTAAATCGTGTTTTCAGGGAACCAAGCAATGGTTGCTAGCACAGGCAGAAACTTTGCTAAGGGTGAAATTCGGAAGACAGGTTGAGGTCATATTGAGAAAGGTCTTTATTAAGGAGCTTGGACTTTATCCTGGAGGCAGGAGAAGGATACAGTCTGATTTATTTCTAAGAAACTTAGTAGAGGAAGGTGTGGTAGGTGTTAGACTAGAAGAGGCTAGAGGCAGGAAAACCAGTTCATCCATTGCTGCCATAGCCCAGCAAGGCATTCCCGTTCAGCAAGTGTCTTGACAGTGATGGGAATGGTTCCAGAAACACGTGAGAAACACACTCAGCTTCATTTGGAGAATTATAAGTTGTTTGGGGAGAGGGAAGGGAGGAGAAATGGATCTTTCTAGTGACGACGGAAGTGATGGAGGTAACCACACTCATAGCTTCAGTGGGAGAAGCAAGTTTTGAGGAAGGAAACTTAGAGTTCATTTTGGGATGCGTTGCATTAGAGATACTTATAACATATTGGAGGAAAGGCCCGTTAGGCACTGGACTTCGGAACTTGACAGCTGAGCCACTTTGCCCTCCCAGGCTCCCTCAGGAGGGCTTTGCTGAGGCCTGTGTCTCCTGAGCCACCTAGAGCTCAGCTGTGTCCCTTAGACTCTCACTAGGCCATAGGCATCTCAAGACAGATACTGCCCTGTTCACCTTTGTACCCCTAGTGATTACCTGATACTAAGGGGACCACTCAAGAAATGCTTGTTGAAGGAATGAACAATAAGTAAGCTGTGACTAGAAACACACCCACTATATACATATAGTATCTTGGGATATAAAGGGGAACTTTATATCCAACTTTATATAACTTTCGGCAGTATGATTGGTTATTCACAAGAATCACTCTAGGCTTTTGGTACCAGAAATGTGCCTTTATGCAGGGTTGTATATACACAACAACTTTGCCTTTGTCATCCTGTTTAGAGCAAAACCTGAATTTTTTTTTCCCCCTAAGGAGGAGATGTGGGACTTGAAAATGTTTTCATTTTCAGGGTAATGGATTTGAATTCTTAAAACTTTCTGCTAACTATAGTCTTATAAATCAATCTTTTATATAAGAGGCTTTCTAATTTGAGATACCTTGAGGGTGAAATGCTTTTATGATCTGATTAATTACCCTCTAATTTGTCTTTAGAATTTTTGTATATGATGAACACAGAATCCACCTTTTGATAAATCAGACTGTCCATTAGTCTTTATTTTCATGTCACTCTAAAGCATTTTGTGTTCATTCATGGTGGATTTTTTCATTTATTGTTTGATTTTTGTTTTTGTTCACTTCTTTAATATATGTTAGAACAAGTGGGAAAATCTTCCCAAAGCTGTGAGGTGAATTCTCACATCAGGTTTAATTCAATTATAGTGGTTTCTGAGTGGGTGTGTAAGACGAGGAGAACATGTGGACCCTGTCCTCAAGTATTTTTTTGTTTTTTTTTTGAGACAGAGTCTCACTTTGTTGCCCAGGCTAGAGTGAGTGCCATGGCGTCAGCCTAGCTCACAGCAACCTCAAACTCCTGGGCTCAAGCAATCCTGCTGCCTCAGCCTCCCGAGTAGCTGGGACTACAGGCATGTGCCACCATGCCCGGCAAATTTTTTCTATATATATTAGTTGGCCAATTAATTTCTTTCTATTTGTAGTAGAGACGGAGTCTCACTCTTGCTCAGGCTGGTTTCGAACTCCTGATCTCGAGCAATCCTCCTGCCTCGGCCTCCCAGACTACTAGGATTATAGGCGTGAGCCACGGTGCCCTGCCTGTCCTCAAGTATTTATAGTCACATTTTGGAAGCAGAGTGTGTGCCTATGAAATATTCAGGTAGCAAAACAAGATAGTATATGATTAGCTATTGAGGAGAGTAGTAAAAACTTAGAGTCGGCATTTAGAAACAAGAAAGGTCTGTGTGGGTCAGAGATGTGGGGGAAGTTTTCTAAGAGAAAGGGATTGTACCAGGTTGTTGAAGTCTGAACAGGTCCCTTGTTAAGGCAGGAAGGACACCGCAGGCAGGGTGGTAACAAATTGTTGTTCTACCTGGACTCCATCCCCTCCAACTTCTATTTAGGGCCTGTTTAAAGTCATGATAAATTGTAATATTGTAATGCTCCTTCTTTTAGGAACTTCCCTGAAACCATCTTATGCACCCACTGTTGTAAAGCATGGTACCTTTTAGTTTGTTTGTTTTATTGCTAAAATAAATAATTTAGTAGATGAAACAACAAACTCTGGAACAGAGTTCAGTTTTAGAAAACCACCAGGACATATTAAGACCTAATAGCTTTGAATTGTCAAATCACTAAAAAGCACTAATTTATTTTTCAGGTGGTATTAGCAGAGATGTTCCCCCCACCCCCCAAAAGATTCTTAATGTCTTTGAATCAAATCAATCCAAAATAAAAATAGGTTAGATATTTGGAATTTTTGAGCACATTAAAATTGTTGGGAACATAACTTTTTTTTTTTTCCTTTTTTTTTGTTTCTAGCAGCTGTTCTTTCTGGTAGGAACATAACTTCTTATAGGAAAGTTATGTTTGTCCTTTTAAAGTTTGTCATCCTTTTAGATTTACGTGTTCTCCTAGAACAGATTTTCTTTCTTTCTTTTTTTTTTTTTTTTGTTTGAGAAAGTCTCAGTCTATTGCCTGGACTAGAATGCCGTGGCATCAGCCTAGCTCACAGCAACCTCAAATTCCGAGGCTCAAGCAATCCTACTGCCTCAGCCTCCCCAAATAGCTGGGACTACAGGCACACGCCACCATGCCCGAGTAATTTTTTCCATATATTTTGAGTTGTCCAGCTAATTTATTTCTATTTTTTTAGTAGAGACAGGGTCTCACTCTTGCTCAGGCTGGTCTCAAACTCCTGAGCTCAAAAGATCCGCCCGCCTCGGCCTCCCATAGTGCTAGGATTGCAGGCAAGAGCCACCGCACCAGGCCTAGAACAGGTTTTCTTAACCTCCAAAAACTCTTGACCATTTTAATCAAATACTGCTATCCTGGAGGGGATTATCCTGTGCATTGCAGGATGTTTAGCAGCGTACCAGGTCTCTGTCCTCCAATAGTAGTATACTTGCCCCCAGTGTGACAACCAGAAATATCTCCAGACATTGCCAAATGTTTCCTTGGGGCAAAATATCCCTGGTTGAAACTGTCCTAGAAATAGTATTGCCAGATACGTGGCTGTTTAGACAACTTCATGCAGCCTTTCTTTTTAGGCATTTAAAAATAACCAGTTTGATATCATGATTTTTAAATAAGTTTTATCTTAAGACTATTTCGGGCTGGGCGTGGTGGCTCACGCCTGTAATCCTAGCACTCTGGGAGGCCGAGGCGGGCAGATTGCTCCAGGTCAGGAGTTCAAAACCAGCCTGAGCAAGAGCGAGACCCGGTCTCTACTATAAATAGAAAGAAATTAATTGGGCAACTAATATATATATAGAAAAAATTAGTCGGGCATGGTGGCGCATGCCTGTAGTCCCAGCTACTCGGGAGGCTGAGGCAGGAGGATTGCTTGAGCCCAGGAGTTTGAGGTTGCTGTGAGCTAGGCTGATACTACGGCACTCACTCTAGCCTGGGCAACAAAGCGAGACTCTGTCACTAAAAAAAAAAAAAAAAAAAAAAAAAGACTATTTTGTCTGCCTTTTAAGGGTAATTTCTCTTCTGCACTGGTTACTTTTGGTTGACTTAAAAACATGCATTCATATTTACTTTTATTTGTTGGCTGTTGTTATTGTTTTTAAAGCCAATTTTTAAATATAATATGCACAGAATGGTAGAACTATTTAATTAGAATATTCTTACAGTAAGCAATATTTTTAAGTGGTCTTACATATTTTATATTAATATACTCTGACCTTGCCTTGATAGTTAATCATTGCTTATAGAATTGAGAAGTGAAGATTACTTGTGCTGCTTTTCCAGTCCCTCTGTCTTATGATTTGGTCAGTATAATTCTGAATTTAGGTTTGTGAAAGAATACTTTTATGACTGTTTTTCCCCCATCCTATTTCATACAGTACACAAAATATAAAGTATTTGATTTGTTCCAATATGTATGTGTATATCCAAGGTCTGTCTGGAAAGTATCCAGCCATTGTTAATGTGAGAACAGTTTAAAACACACAACATTGATGTAACCTGGCAGCCAAGGAGGGTGGACTGTAATGCACATGTGTGAACAATGACAGCTTCACTGTACTAGTCATTGGGGTGCTGGCTGTCATTGAGCATGTGTATTGTGTGGCCATAGCATTCAAAGTGACTGAGCGAGTAGAACCAGGAATCCACATCAAATTTTGTGGTAAGCTTAAACATTCCTGTGCGGAAGCTATTCGGATGATTCTGAAGGCTTTCGGAGATGATGCAATGAGTGTAGCACAAATAAAAGTGTGGCAGAAACACTTCAAAGACGGTCGAGTATCTGTTGAAATTGAGCCTCGTTCTGGAAGGCCTGCAACAAGCAGAACACCTGAGAATGTTGAATGTGTACGGGTTAGGTCAAGAGACGCTGAGAGAACTATGTGAGGTCCCAAGGTGCCTACTTTGAAGGGGACTGAGGGAGTCGTCATTATCCTATGTACAATGTTTCTTGTATCTTCTTCAGTAAATGTCTCTATTTTTCACATTACATGGCTGGATACTTTCTAGACAGATAGTGTGGGTGACAGATAGCGTGCCTGCGTGTGTACACATATGTACAACTAGAAGTCTAACTGTGCAGAGTCAAGTGCTTGAAATCTGGTTTCTATGTCTATTACTGTATGGAAATTGGTCTCCACTGACCTGCTAATTAAAAACGCTTGGTTTCTTGTCCTTTAATTTTGGTGTATGTCTGTTTTCTATCTTTGGAAATATACCAGAATAACCATTTAAAAGTTAAGAAAAGTAACGTTTTTCCTCTTGGTTTCTAAAACACTGCTTCTCCTGACTATATTGTCCTTCACTGACTCAAATTCATCCATCAATTGCTCAGTCAGAGCTTACCCAAGGCCTGGCCTTGACCACCATTCTGTTCTCCCTCTCTCTGTCTTCCTTGACCTCATAGTACCACATAGGTGTATCACTCAGGTGAATCTATAATGCTACAGTAAGAACTGTCCTGAAATCTCAGTGGCTAAGAAAAGAAACTTTATTTCTCAGTCATGCTACATGTCCATTGTGGCTCTGTAGGGGATAGATGTAGAGGTTGTTCTTTCTTTAAGAAACTTATAATTTAAAGAATTTAGATAAACTTATAATTTAAAGTAAGACATTATATATGGAGGCAGTTGCCCACAATTGCCCAAGCTAAGAACTCTAGCCTTAGGCACAAAAACTACAACCACTCTTCCTTACCACCCTTACGCGTCTCTGCCAAGAGGAATAGATGTCCAGGATTGTGCTGTCACCTAGTGGCTAGTGGAGGGTACTTCCCCACCCTTTTCACCACTCACAAATTGGTTGAATACCATGGGAGAAAAATCTTTCTCATACATGTGAATATTCCCTTATACCTGCCTTTTCATCTTTCTCTCAATTATTGTATAGTTACTGTAGAAAAACCTCTGCTTTTTAAGGGATATGTAATTAGAAACCAGCCCTAGGCAAGGCTGCTAATGTAAGAATAGTTTAAGTGATGTACCTTTTTATCGAAGAAAGATCCGATACAAGTCATGAAATGAAAGGAATGCTGTGAATCTCTAAATCTTTTGTTAGAACCATGAAGTCCCTTTCACAATTTCTAAAATTCTTAATCTATTTTCTCTTTTGTAATTTTCTTTTCCTCTATTACCAGGAACTGAAAAATTATTTTTTTCTTTTTTTAAAAAAATTTTTTCTTCATACCTTAATGGCCAGTATTGGAACAAGATTGTATTTTGTTTTTTCTTCATCTTAAAATGGAAGTCCTTAGCCTTTTGGTTGTAGTTAAATAGGTTTTTACATGATAGCCTGGGACCCTGTCAGTAGGGGCATACAGTAAAAAGTGGCACACGAGACCCAGAGCCTGGCCCTGCTTTGCTCTCCAGGCATTTTTGGTAATTTCCTCACTCTGACCCTGGTTGTCAATATCTTAAATGACTTTTGTAAACAGAGCCAAGAATGTCGCTTCCTTTGATATTAGAACAGCCAGTTCTTATTCCTAGAGCTCAGCCAGCACCTCCCCCAGTAGATCTTCCCTGACCACCCACCCAGCTAGCCAGCTGCCTACCTCTCTTGCAGTTCTGGTAGCACCTACCATGATGTGCTGGTGCGTGTCTGAGCAGCTGCCTGCTGGCTGGGGTTGTAGAGTAGTTATCATCCATCTTCGTGTAGCTCACACACCAACCCTGTAATACCAACAAAAGCATAAATGAATGGCCACACTCAGGTTTGGGAGTTATATGGATCTGAGTTTGAATCTTCAGCTCCAGCACTCACTAACCACCAAGGGCAGTGTCAGGCACATGGTATACACTCAGTTAGGGATAGAAATTGCAGGGAAAATGTTATTTATATGATCAAGTTAGAATATAAACGTGTTAGGGCAGTTCAGCTTCATTGATTTTTGACTTTAATAGGCTGTACCTTTAGCATGTCTTTTATGTACAGCCTCTATGAGATTGATTCTCCCAAATGAACAGTGCCTGGGAAAAAAGAAGACAAAAAATGCTGTCATAAATCAATTTCCAACAATAACTAACCTATGTGTTGGAAATCAAGGATCAATGTCGGATGTGCTATACATCTCAGGAATATATTAGTCTCAGATCCTTATCTAGATTTTAAATTTATTTTAAATAATGTTAAGAATCCATGAAATTTTTAAGTGGCTGTGAAATTTCAAAATAGTTTTTCAGAATAAAAGCAACTTGAATAGAAGAGATTAGGATAAAGGTATTTTCCCGATAAAATTTAAAATTAAATTAGAATATTAAATTACTGTATTTATTTCTTCTGTAGTAGTGATTTTTTCCACTCCAAGGAGCCCTCAAAGGTGCTTGGTATCAGGGAGGGGTGGCAAGGGCAATATATGTAACCTTAACAATATTTGTACCCCCATAATATGATGAAATAAAAAAAGAAAAAGATGCTTGGTAGCCACTGTAAGAGGGAGGGAAGGGGCAGGGGAGGCTAAGGGTGGGAAGGTACCCGGTAGCCAGCCTACAATTCATTTTGCGTGGCCAGCTTCCCAACACCCAGAACACACACGCTGAGGCAGGATGGTGATGACGGTGAGAACTGACTTTTAGTGAGTGGTCAACATATGCCAGGCACTGTCAAGGTAAAAGAAAATAGAATCAGGAAGACACTACACACACATGCATATGCACATACATATACCTATCAACAATTTGTGATAAGACCTGTGTTAATGGCCTGCATAGTAAAAAGGGAAAAGAACAGAAATGAAATTTCTAACTTTAAGCTCTAGTGTGTTGGCCTTCATAAGCTCAGGAAACTGCTTAGAAAATGAGTTTTGTATAGTCATGTAGCAAATAGAAGAGCTCAGAATGAGTTCGTAATTTGTTTGCTTCTGTTTATGGATTAAGAAAGAAGGCCATAAACTCTGTTTAGAAGAGCTAATTCAGCAGAAAGATTCTGTTGTCCTAGATTCATGGTTTTCAGTCCTTCCCCCTTTTCCTGAGTTCTGAAAACCTCTTTTCGTAGGAAGTTGTATGATACGGAGTCAGGACATAAAACAGATAAAGGATGGGGTGGAGAAGCCTGTTTGTGAAACTTGTTGATGCTTATGATGTTCCCTCTTAGATTTTTGGCTGCCCCGAAAGTTTTGCCCCAAAGGTAGTTTCCCCCTGGAAGCGCTTCAGACACCTGTGCTTAAAGATACTCCTCCTAGGCTTTTGTTACAAAAGCTGTTGAGATACCCCACTAGCTGATGTGCTTGTCACTATTCCCAGCAAAGTTACATTGCAGATTTTTTGCCCAGTATAAGCAGATTGGTAATATTCTAGAACAAAAGTGACCAAACTATTGGCCAGTAGATATACTTTGTTTGAATACAAAGCAATCAAAAACATTTGAGCCAGCATTGAAAAACTGGGGAAGTTTCATATAACAGTTGGGGATTCTGGCCTCTCAGGAGATCTGACAGCACTTGATGGCATTGAGTAGTGGCTGCAGGTTTCAGATGGGGCTTAAGGTATCCCGTTACCACCCCCATCACTCCTTGTTTTTAAACAGCTGGTCTGCCGCATTCATCTGGGAAATCCATCTAGCTTGTTTAGGTCTTCCTTTTTTTTTTTGATGATGCTGTTCTGCCATTTCAAGATTAAAGATAATACTGAGAATTTAAAGGTGCCCCTTCCTTGAGGTTCCATTTTTTCATGTGTAACTCTCTTGTTGTTTGATAGTTGCAGTTGTATTCAGAGGCCAGTGTAGCACTTCTAAAATTGAATAACCCCAAGGACTTCCAAGAACTGAATAAACAAACTAAGAAGAACATGACCATCGATGGAAAAGAACTGACCATAAGTCCTGCATATTTATTATGGGATCTGAGTGCCATCAGCCAGGTAAGGGACACAGATTCTTTTACAATTCAAATCAAAGCTTTAGAATGTTAAAAATTTATGTCATTATGTTGGGAGAAAGGAAGAGGATTTATAGAGAGGTGAGTTGAATAGAACTTTTCTTGTTTTCCAGTCACTGCCACTGTTTTAATATTGGTTGATGTAACCTAGAATCAGATCCAAGAACCTTTTCTATAAATGTGTTAAAGAAATGCTGTATCTTTGAGTTTTTTAATTTTACTTATTTATTTACTTTTTTTTTTTGGAGACAAAGTCTCACTCTATTTCCCAGGGTGGAGTGCAGTGGTATTATCATAGCTTATTGCAACCTCCAATTCATGGTCTCAGGTGTTCCTCTTGCCTCAGCCTTCTGGGTAGCTAGGACTACAGGTGCGCCACCATGCCCAGCTAATTTTTCTATTTTTGTAGAAATGGATTCTCGCTATGTTGCTCAGGCTGGGCTGGAACTCCTGGCCTCAAGCAATCTTCTCACCTCAACCTCCCAAAGTCTTAGGATTATAGGTACAAGCCACTGTACCCAGCCTGTTTTTTTTTTTTTTTTTTTTTTAAATATACAGAACCCTTTGCATTTTTTGTAATGTTTAAAACTAGGACTCCATTTTTAAAAGTCTGCCAGAGCACCCTGAGAGCAGACAGGGTGGAGAAACAAGGAGGAGATAACACTTAAGGGGAATTTCACATCTTCATGTGTCAAGTGCTTTTCTCAGTCTAAGCAGGATGAAGACATTTCTGCCAGTCGTTTTGAAGATAATGAAGAGCTGAGATACTCACTGCGATCTATTGAGAGGCATGCACCCTGGGTTCGGAATATTTTCATCGTCACCAATGGGCAGATTCCATCCTGGCTGAACCTTGACAATCCTCGAGTGACAATAGTAACACACCAGGTACATGAATATCACAAGGCTGTGGTTTCCTGTTTTCTTCTTTTAATGTGATATGGGGATCTCCGTAAGTTCATTCTCCTTACCCTTCTGACCCGACTTTCACCTTTCCTTAACTCTCTTCTATTTCCTGCCCTTCCCTCCTTACAAAAACCCAGTCCAACCAAATCAAAACAACTCTCATTCTCTCATTCATTCTCTTTCTCTCTTGGTTTTTCCTTTTGTTGTTTTTGTTAACAGGATGTTTTTCGAAATTTGAGCCACTTGCCTACCTTTAGTTCACCTGCTATTGAAAGTCACATTCATCGCATTGAAGGGCTGTCCCAGAAGTTTATTTACCTAAACGATGATGTCATGTTTGGAAAGGATGTTTGGCCAGATGATTTTTACAGTCACTCCAAAGGTCAGAAGGTGAGTGCCTCAGGAGAGGATGCTGAGCATGGTAGTCACTTAGGAAATCAGTGCATAGACTACTATACTCAAATATGATCAAGTAAGCATTTTTAAATGCTAAGCTCAGGAGAGTCAACAATTACAGAATAAGAAAACTACAGTAGGAAATTTGCTTCCCTGCATTCTCAGACACCCAGAACCCAGTCTTTTCCCTTGACTCTCTAAATTTTCTACTACTACAACAGAAAAATAAAATCACTATGAAACACAAAATCATGGTTAGAATGTCAACAAAATGACCAAAGTAGAAAGTTAGCTCAAACTCGTGCCAAAAGATATGGATGAAATTTCATTTAAGGCAGCCCATTATACTCTGGCTTTGTGGAGAGGCAGGATGGAGAAGTGGTTAGGAGCACAGATGCCAGAGCCAAATGTTAAGGATGACCCTGGGCAGTGACTTGACCTTTATGTTATCTGTCTGTGTAGTGGGGAAAATACAATAATCCAGGAGTGTTGTTAGAAGGATTCAGTGACAAGTTAAGAGACTTATCACCATAAGCTTATAGATTGTAAAACCCCATAACTTTAAGTGGTTATAGGGCTCATTCTCCTGTTCCCCTATTCACTTACCTCCTCTGTGTTAGACGGTAGGGCTGCAAAGTTGAGCTTGTGGCTTAATGGGTTAAACACAAAATCAGTGATTGTGTACAGTGCCTCTTCTGCTGACAGGTGTGCCCTGGCCCTGAGGAGTGTAAGCATAGGCGTGTGAGCACATTTAAATCAGACAGATGAGATGGGGAGAACACCCGTCCGAATTAACATGTATTGTGAAGAACAAGTAGGAATTGGTTTAGGTGAAGAAAGACATTCCAAGTAGGTGGAATGTGCAAAGGCAGAGAGACTTTGAAAGAGGAGTATTTTTTAAATGCTTTTAATTGAAAAAGTAACCATGTACTGTACCACTCATTTTGAGAGCAGGTGAGTACTCAGCTCAGAATGCTGCGATGATTATTTATCACATGGAGATAGAGAAGGGTGTTAAGAATTCATCTTCTTCTCAGCCTTGAGACAAGACTATGCATAAATATACTTATGAGTTACTGATAGTTATCACAGAAAAGCAGTGTCTGTGCCTACTTGCCACCTGCTTTGACATGCTTTTGTACTCCTGGTTAAGTCTGACATGTTACTTTATTTCAAAGTAAATTATAAGCCCGTGTTGTGAGAGACTAATCCATGAGTTGAGTCCTTGTCTGCTTTCCTCGAGTAATGGAGAAGAGTAAATGTGCTCAGTAAGAACCATCAACACAGCAGGATCTAAAAAACAACTAGGCACAAGCAAATTTAGAGCAAATATGAATGTCAACCCTTGGAAAATATGATCTTTCTAGTTTTATGTTTGTTTGTTTTTACAAAAGGAATCCTAATTCAAGAATAAAAAGTGTTAGAAACCAGAAATCACTGCATTTTCTCTTTGGTTTATTGTAGGTTTATTTGACGTGGCCTGTGCCAAACTGTGCCGAGGGCTGCCCGGGTTCCTGGATTAAAGATGGCTATTGCGACAAGGCTTGTAATAATTCAGCCTGTGATTGGGATGGTGGTGATTGCTCTGGTAAGGATGTGTTAAATGTAATTTGTTTATACTTACAGAGCTTTTTCATTCTTAAATCATTGTTGAACATGTGCTATAGATATAAACATTCTTCATGTGTTGAGATAGTAAGTAATCCATAGATTCTTTGGAGATGGTGGTTGGAGTTTCCTTGTGGCCCAATTTGTTCATATTATCCATTGTTGAGGGCATTTTCTTATGTTGGCCCTGCACTTGAAAATGCATTTTCTTGTTTTTTAAAATGTGAAAATCTGGAATAAGCTTAGTTGTTTAAACTCAAGAGCCAGAATCCCTCTCACTGGTTATTTTTTTCTCTCTCTCTGTATTTCAGTGGGTACAAATCTAACTGGTTCTTATAGGAGCTCATGGCTGGTAGTTTTTAATAGCAGATGATGCTAGGTCACAGAGTACCTAAAGAGATGCAAAAGAAATAAGTGTCTTATCTTCTCAGCAGCTCTTCTCCCTTTCTTATGTACTTATATTTGGGCTTGATATTAGCAATTTTTTACATTTGCTTTCAGTTTATAAAGCATTAAATTTATAGTGTGTTATATATTATCTACTTCAATTTCTCGGTCATCTAAGAGAGAATTTGCTCAAATGTTATCATCCCCATGTTCCATATGAGGAAACAGATTTAGAAATGTTAAATATTGGAGGAAACAAAGCTTTGAGCTGGGTTTCAGTCCGATATGTCAGATCTATTTTAAAAAGTACAAGCAGCTGCACAGAGAGAGTGCAGATACGCAAAGTAGGTCTGTGCAGACCAGAGAAGTCAGCCCCTGGTAGAATATTAGTTTGATAATAACAGGTCAATACTCATGTTCGGACATGTTTTTGGCAATTCTGACAGTCATGTTTTTTAGAATAATCTCTTCCTGTTCCCCTGTTCCTTCATACCTGTCTGCACATGTCCCCCACCCCCACCAAACAAATTTGAGGCCTGTACTTGTAGGTTCCACAGCTACAAGGTACGAAGGCCTGGTCATCCCACCACAGCAAAGCGATACTCCCTTTTCAGTTTATTTTCTTCCTAAGACACATGAAGCCTTCTACTAAAGAATGGTGAACACTTTCTGAGTGGAATTCATGCATCAATCTTGAAAACATTAGTAAGAAATAAGAAACTGTCTTTTAAGTATCACAAGAGTCTGTCTTCCTTTCCGCCCCCCTACAGGTAACAATGGAGGGAGTCGCTTTATTGCCGGAGGTGTGGGTACGGGGAGTATTGGAGCCGGACAGCCCTGGCACTTTGGTGGAGGAATAAGTGGTGTCTCTTACTGTAATCAAGGATGTGCAAATTCCTGGCTCGCTGATAAGTTCTGTGACCAAGCCTGCAATGTTTTGTCCTGTGGGTTTGATGCTGGTGACTGTGGGCAAGGTATATTTATTGCCATACCAACGCATTAAAAATAAGAGGATAAAAATCCTTGACAAGTAGAGTTTTGGGTGGTGGTGGCGACTTAAAGTGATTATTCTTAGTGTATCCCTTTTCCAGCCTTGTATCCAAACTAATTGTAAATTGAAAGTAAGAGAAGGGCACAGATCTTCAGAAAATAGTAGACAGTAAAGATTTCATTTTTTCCTGTTATTGCTCCAATCTGGTTTTTTTTTTTTTGGACGAAGCAGATTTACCTTAGCTGAAAATATGTGATGAAGGTTTAATTTGGAAACAATAAAAGGAGATACAATAATTCATTAAATAAGAACAGTTTGAATATTGGATTTTGTTGATAATTTATTAATGAAAGTTGTTTTTTCTTCAAATGGACAAAAAAAAAGAGATGGAAATTGTTAACTGAAATTTTTTATTAAGAATTGTGCCATATCTCTTGTAGTGAGTCAGGGTCAACGTTTCACGTTAATTATTGTAACTTCCTCAGATACTAAAATGAATCCTATATCAGTAGCTATTCTTTTGGAATTAATTTAAAGTCACTCTTAGTGAAATCTCAGATTCAAAGAATTAAAGAAAAAGGAGGAAAAATGCCTAGTTTTTAAAAAATCATGTTTGTGTTTTTTTCCTCTAGATCATTTTCATGAATTATATAAAGTAACTCTTCTCCCAAACAAGACTCATTATGTTATTCCAAAAGGTGAATACCTGCCTTATTTCAGCTTTGCAATAATAGCAAAAAGAGGAATTGAAGGTGTCTATAGTGACAATCCAATAATTCGACATGCTTCTATTGCCAATAAGTGGAAAACCATCCACCTCATAATGCACAGTGGAATGAATGCAACCATAATACACTTCAATCTCACCTTTCAAAATAAAAATGATGAAGAGTTCAAAATCCAGATAACAGTAGAGGTGGATACAAGGGAGGGACCAAAACTGAATTCTACGATCCAGAAGGCTTATGAAAGTTTGGCTAGCCCCATAACACTTCTTCCAGAGGCAGAAGTTCTTTTTGAGAATATTCCAGAAGAAAAACGCTTCCCAAAGGTCAAGAGACATGATGTTAACACAAGTAGATTTCAAGAGGAGGTGAAAATTCCCCTGGTAAATACTTCACTCCTTCCAAAAGAGGCCCAGTTGAGTCTCAATCACTTGGATTTGCAGCTGGAACAGGGGGACATCACTTTAAAAGGATATAATTTGTCCAAGTCAGCCTTGCTGAGATCAGTTTTGATGAACTTACAGGATGCTAAAGTAAAAATAAATCAAGCTGTAATAACAGATGAAATAAATAACAATTTGGCAGCTCCACCAGAAAAAAGGGTTCCCAAAACCAGCTTCCCAAACAGCTTAGGAGCATCTGAAAGATTACAGAGGTTGACTTTTCCAGCAGTGACCATAAAAGTGACTGATCACTACCAAAGTCAGAATCCACCCCTAGACTTGGAGACCAAAGCAAGATTTGTATCAGAAAGTCAGACCCCAAAAGTAGTAGGTAGGAGTGTGTCAAAAGAAAAACTCTCACCTCTGATTGTTCCACTGGAAAACCGTGTGACAAAAGAAAAAATCACAGGGAAAGAAGAAGAGAAAAACAGAATGGAAGAAAATGCTAAAAATCACCTAAGTGTTAATAAAGTATTACTTGGAAGAAAGCTGCAGCATTACACAGAAAGTTACCTGGGCTTTTTACCATGGGAGAAAAAAAAGTATTTCCAAGATCTTCTTGATGTAAGTTACATGCAGCCTTATTTTTTCTTTACACTCAGGAAAAATGAATAACCTTGTAAGTGATAATACAGTAACAGCTACCACTTACTCAGCACTTTCCTGTGCTAGTCACTGAACTAAGTACTTTCCTTCCATGGTTTCACTTAATTTACCCAATAACCCTAATAATAAAAATGCCATGTGAAGGCATTTACTATTGTTATCTCCATTTGCAGTTTAGGGAACAGACCTACTGTGAATAAGTAAGGGATTTAGCCAGGAACATATCCCAAGGAAGTAGGAGAACAAGGACAGTATCCTGTCTTTACTTGGCATATCAAATCTGATACCGTTCCAGCTTTACTGATGAAAAAATCCCTGAGGTTCAGTTAAGTTCATTAGTTTCCCCAGCATTACAAGAGCAAGTCAGTGCAAACCAAGCCTCGAAGTTGGAGTACTTTTTTCTCTTCCCCTGTACCATGGCTTCCACCATGCCATGGGCTCATTTGTATATCTCCAGAGAGCTGTCACTGTGCCAACCACTGGGGAATGCAGGGTGACTCGAACACAGTTGCTACTCGTGAGACACAAAGACCATTAAGGAAGATAAATGTGTGGGCAGATAATTGGGCAATGAGATAAATGTCTCTGTTGCGGTATGGGCAAAGGGTCCAGAGGGAGAACTCCTTAACTTTTCCTGGAGGTTTGGGGGAAGGCATCCATGAGGAAGTGTGCTGTGAGCTAACCTTTGAAAGGGGGTGGGAGTTGACAGACCAAGAAAAATCATATGGTCTAGGCTGGGTAATAAAGAAGCACAGCCACAAGTGGGTGGTAGGCTGAGAGAAAAAAGGGTCAAGGGGAACAGGAACTACAGCTTGTTCTTCTCAGTGTTTTGGGAAGTGTCTTATCCTGGCACATTAGGAATTCACTTAATTGCTGAGTGAAGGACACAGTTCTTGTTTATGTTCATTTCCTCACCTTTTTCACTTTTCTCTCTTTCCTTTTCTAAAATTTTTTTTTACAAAACACCATAGGCTAACGGTAAAAATTGCAAACAATTCAAAAACATACAGTTAAAAAAAAAGGGAAAGATACTCTTCCTTCCTCAGTCTCCCTCCTTGAGAGAATCACTCTTAATAGTTTGGTGGGTATCTTTCCAGTATTTTTCTATATGTATGCAAACATACCAGCTATATAGTTTCTGGTTTGTAACAGTGAAATTACACGGTGCATACATTTTTCTGCATTTGCCTTTTGATTTAGTAATGTGCGGGCAAACAACCCATGTTGGTGCCATTGTTCTTTTTAATAGCTACAAGCTATTTCTAGTGTTTTTGATTATAAATAGTGTTGGAATAAATATTCTTGTGCTTATATGTTACACTTGAGTAGGTTTTTATTTCCGTAGGTAGAATTACTAGGTTAATGGGTCTGATGTGAATAAATTTTAAGTATGTCCTAAAATGTTGCACCACTTCATACTTCTACAAACAGTATATAAGAGTGCTTGTTTCTCTACAGGCTAAACAACACCAGTTAATATCAATCTCTTTACATTGTTAGCAGTTTGAAAAGAAAAAATATTTCCTTTTCTGTAAAGTATGTTCGAATTCTTTGCCAATTTTCTTTGCCTATTTAGTTTTGCCTCTTACTGGTTTTGATTTTATAATAATACATTTATGCATTGAAGCCAAATTTGTTTCTAGTCCTTGTATTCAAAACTCAAGGACTTGCTGCTTTGATGTCACCTGCAGAAATAAATCGATATTGAAAGTACTGTTAAATTTCTATGTAAATAAATTTTTTAAATGTTGCATTGAATTGACTCTGAAATCTCATGATCAATGACCAGTCCTTGAAGAATACCCTATAAACAGACCACCATCACACATCTATTGTTCTCAAGCCAATATTGGTGATATTTGCACTGATGTCCAGTTTAGTCCTACTCTTCGGATCCTTAAAGTGACCTGTTAGCATGCATTTCATTTGCTCCTCATGGAGAGTTACTGAGTAGTTATTACCACATTATATAAAACTGTACCTTTATCTCTTTTTAACAAAGTACTTTTGTCCACTAAACATAACACCAAGTTATGTGGACTTCTCTTTTCAGGAAGAAGAGTCATTGAAGAAACAATTGGCATACTTTACTGATAGCAAACATACTGGGAGACAACTAAAAGATACTTTTGCAGATTCCCTCAGATATGTAAATAAAATTCTAAATAGCAAGTTTGGATTCACATCTCGGAAAGTCCCTGCTCACATGCCTCACATGATTGACCGAGTTGTTATGCAAGAGCTGCAAGATATGTAAGTCTTGCTTAGGCTGGAGTTGCTTGCATATATTCAGAGCAAAGGCTACTTGAAACTTGCATATTTGCTGTGCTAAATTTATGGCTCTAATATTTGATGACAAATATGTTAAAAGTATTGTCTAAATAAGTGGGAAGGGAAAAATCTATCTCCATAAATGTTAGATTCTATACAAACTTTGAATATCCAGAGCTCATTATATGTTATATTTGGACAGGTTCCCTGAAGAATTTGACAAGACGTCATTTCACAAAGTGCGCCATTCTGAGGATATGCAGTTTGCCTTCTCTTATTTTTATTATCTCATGAGTGCAGTTCAGCCACTGAACATATCTCAAGTCTTTGATGAAGTTGATACAGACCAATCTGGTGTCTTGTCTGACAGAGAAATCCGAACACTAGCTACCAGAATTCACGACCTGCCTTTAAGTTTGCAGGTGTTGTATTGTTTTATTCTAAACTTTGGAACATTTTAAATGAAAATCTTAATTCTGATGAAGGCTTTTCCCCCCTACATATTTCAAATTAATGCAAATAAAGATAATTCTTAATATTTAATGTGGGTAACTAGTCCATTTTTAGTGTCAGAATTACAACCAAATGTGAAGTTTGTATTTTATGAGATTACTTTTTGTAGGTTTTCAGTAGGGATTGATCTTGTATTATTCGGAGTAGAGCCAGACCATACCTACATATACATTTCTTATGGCATGTTCATTCTGGGGCTTCAGGTATGGCTGACTGGAGCTCTGAGACAGGCCCCTCCATCATGGCACCTTCTAGTCCCAGGAGCAGGAACTCACTAATGGAGGGTGCCAAGATGAATCTAGCTACAGTGTATCCCTACTTTTGATCTCCTGGACCACCTTGTGTAAAATGGGTTTGTCACAAGCCAGGATGTTCTAGTTTGAGATGAGGATGAAGTATTTCTCTATTTGTGTTGTCTCATTCTTCTCTTTTTGGGGTGCTTTATCTTAAGAATCATGTAGTCAAACTCTCTTTGAAGATAGCATTTAACTGATTTTTGGAGAATTTTATAAAATTTTTATTTTTAAAACCACAGTCATTACTTACAATGTACATAACAGGTTTATCTTTTTATTTTGCTTTCTTAGGATTTGACAGGCCTGGAACACATGTTAATAAATTGCTCAAAAATGCTTCCTTCCAATATCACTCAGCTAAACAATATTCCAACAACTCAGGAAGCTTATTATGATCCCAATCTGGTAAGTGGCCTATGTTACTTTTATGTACAACAGAAAGTATATCTTATCAGGTATTATTTACACCATTTCTGCATAGCATTTCAAAAACTAGAGGCAGGCTCCATGTTTATATGTCTTTGGTACATGTATTGCTATTATTGCAATAATAGCACAGATAACCTAGAATCATTTATATCTATCTTGCTTTGGAATCTCCCCCCCCATGGATATGTAAGCTAATATTCAAAATACTGCTAATATTTTACAAACAGATATCTTATTCACGAAGAATGGCAGAAAATAGCCCCAGGATATTCTCACTGGCCAGGGAAAAACAATCCTGGGGTTAAATATCAACCAAAGAAATACTAATCAGATGGAATACCATTGTTCTTCGAAGCTTCGATGCTGTCACTTTCTCCATCTTACCAATGGAGCGGTGTGCGATTTGCACACGATGACACTGAAATGCTATTTGGCTGAAGTAATTAGAAGGCTATCGATAGCAAGAGACATCCCAGTTTTGGAAAAGTAGAAATGTGGAAAAAAAACATGCATCTCAGAATTGATGAAACAAAGATATAATGCAGCATATAACGTTTACAATTAATTTTTGCTGATACATGGAAAAATGCTCACACAATAAAATTAGGTGGGGGAAAATGGGTAGTGCCATATACACAGTATGATTTCGACTGTGGAAAACTTCAGCCCTTCCCCTGACACACACACACACACCAGACACATACACCCCACCCCCCAAAAGATAACAGAAATGACAGTAAGTTAAATAACAGGTAGTTTTTAATATCCTTTTTCCACATTAGTATTGTCTATAATTTCTCCCATCCAAGTACTAACCAGGCCCGACCCTGCTTAGCTTCTGAGATCAGATAAGATCAGCCGCATTGATGGTGGTATGGCCATAGACAACATTAGTATTGTCCATATTTTCTATAATGAATAGCTTTTGCTTTCATAATCAGAATAAGTTATTTTAAAAAATTTACTATCTTGCAAATCTTCAAGCCATATATGTAATAAATAATTTATAATTGACTACAGATAAGATACCTGTGACTATAGAGAAAAGTAATAGAGTCAGTTAAAAATCTGATTGCTAAAAGAAAAAAGCCATTTATTTAGCATTCATTGTGCATGTCAGGGACCATGTTTCTCACACATGTTCTCAGAGTGGCCACTGGAAGGTTCATACATCTTCATTCATTAGCAGAATAATATTTTAGTGTTTGCTAATTTCTGGCATGAGATTTAGAATCACCAAATATGCTTTGAGGGCTAAGAATTAAATAAGTAAGCCTACTTTGCTAATGATTATAATTTAGTCTTGAGGCACATGCAGATAAACTGTTTAAAGCATAAGTATTAGTTATACCGGTAGCATTAGCTAACAGTACTCGAGTGAATTCTTAACTAAGGTATAGGCTTCATTACTATAATTAACTGTGATTACACATAGCGTAAAGAAGTATTACCTAATTAGACTATAAGAATCACAAGTTAGCTTATGAATATCATAAACTAGTTCATTATATTTTGTGCTAAAGATTTTCTTTCTAAAAAAAATTGTAACACCTTATTAAGAGTTTTAACAGCTAATGTGAATTAATGTGTGATTAAAATAAAACTTTACAAAAATAGGTGACTAGCCAGTGGATTGTAGTATGTCAATCTGATCATTTATTTAAAATTTTCTTCCTTCCTTCCTTCCTTCCTTCCTTCCTTCCTTCCTTCCTTCCTTCCTTCCTTCCTTCCTCCCTCCCTCCCTCCCTCCCTCCCTCTTGCTCTGTTGCCCAGGCTAGAGTGCTATGGTGTCAGCCTAGCTCATAGCAATCTCAAAATCCTGGGCTCAAGTGATTGTCCTGCCTCAGCCTCCCGAATAGCTAGGACCACAGACTCGTGCCATGACGCCTGGCTAATTTTTTCTATTTTTTTGGTAGAGATGAGGTCTCAGTGGTGCTCAGGCTGGTCTCAAACTTCTGAGCTCAAGCAGTCCTCCCACCTCGGCCTCTCAGAGTGCTAGGATTACAGGTGTGAGCCACCAAGCCTGGCTGATTTTTTAAAAATATTGCATTAAGATATTTACCTTGATTACTAAGTCTTCTGGTGCCCTTTAAATATTGCAAGTGAGTGCCTCAGTTGCCTTACCCTAGTCTCAGCTATGACGGAATGTCTGATCTACTTGTATTTTCTCACAGCCACCAGTCACTAAAAGTCTAGTAACCAACTGTAAACCAGTAACTGACAAAATCCACAAAACATATAAGGACAAAAACAAATATAGGTAAGTTAGTACATACATTTTCCCTTTGTTTAGCTTAAGAATAATTACCAAAGTCTGGCATTTTCATAATTTTACAATATTTTATCTATTAAGCATTCTTCTAAAATTTATGTGACATTGTTTTCTTTAGTAATATGAAACATTATGTTGTTTTGTGGATATTGAGTCTACTAAAGTCTTAAAAAATGTTTTTTCTATTGAAATTTAGTTTTTTTGTATCCACATAAATATTAAACTCTTTAAATATGTTTTGATAATTAGGTTTGAAATCATGGGAGAAGAAGAAATTGCTTTTAAGATGATTCGTACCAATGTTTCTCATGTCGTTGGCCAGTTGGATGACATAAGAAAAAACCCCAGGTACCAATTTTAAAAATTATATTTAATTATACAAATAAAAGGCAGTAAGACTATAGAAAGAAGGGAGTGGCTTATTTCTGTATGGAACAGACAGAAGACCTAACAGTTAAGGTAGTGTTTGAGCTGAAGGTTGACTGAGATAGTTGCAAATTGAGGTAGGGTCCACCACACAGAGGACTAGCCCAGACTTCTTTTTTTTTTTAATGAAAAACTGCTTTATTGAAAAGATCAATAAAATTATACATCCGAGGCAGAATGATCCAAGGGAACAAAAATAACAGAAATAAAGATGAGACATCACTACAGATTATATAGACATCAAAATGATAATAAAAGAATATTGCAAACAACTTTATCGATCTAGATAACATAAAACAGAATCAGTGGAAAACACAAGTTCACTCAAGAAATATTAGAAAATCTGAATGAAGCCCTTCCAACACCACCACCACCAACAAAAAATATAGTTTCAAACAGTCACTGACAATATCTACCAAATACTTATGGAACAAATAATACCAATTATACACAAATTCTTTGAGAACACAAAATAGGAGAAATCACTTCAGAGACCATTTTTTTGAAACCAGAATTATCTTGATAACAAAGCTAGACATTCAAAAAATGAAAGCTACAGACCAAAATTATTCATGAAGATAGACACAAATCCTCAACATAATATTAGTAAATCTAATACAACAGTTCGAAAAAGACCATCATATTGAGAAAATTTTCTTCTATACCTATTCTATTGAGAATTTTTGTCATAAAAGAATGTTAAACTTTGTAAATTTTTTTGCATATATTGAGATAATCATGTACTTTTATCTTTCATTCTGTTCATAAGATATATCAGATTGATTGACTTGCATATGTTAAACCAACTTTGCATCCCTGAGATAAATTTAGCCCAGACTTCTAAAAGCTGGCCAGCATCAGCTGTTCAGGAAGGCTCAGGGGCAGGCTGCATCCTGCCTGGAGGTAAAGCCAGGCTGCTGGGACTCTCACAGTGTTTCTTAAAAGGTGCTTCTAGAGCAGTTGTTTTTGTGGTTAGATTTATCTTAGGAAATCAAAGTAGAGTTCAGATTAGCTTATGAAGAAAAGGCAATGCTTACCATAAATGTGAAAATTGATCCAGTAAACTCCAGCCATGCTTTGGAAATGAATAAATTTTCAGGTTTACATAAGCCTTAAAAATTTCCAGCTAGGCCCCCTAACTGTTGACTTAACTAGTTTGATAAAATTGGCTAAAAATATGCATTTTGAGGTGGTTTTTTTTTTACTCTTTTACTTTAGTGGGAAATAGGCATTTTGCCAGTTTTCTTGGAGGAAAAAAAGACATTGACATATAAAACTGAATATTTTTAATTTCTGAGTCTCATATATGCTTTTAGAAGTCTTCAGTTTTACCTCATTTAAATTAGGATTTTAATTATATACAGTCAGAGATATAAAGTTTTTAGGTTTGTAAAGCCATGGTATTCTTTCTATAAATCTCATTCTTGTTTGGAAGAAAATGAAATAGGAATTTTGAGAAAAATTAAAATATCTCTAATGCTTATTTAATGTCTTTAGTAATCCAATAAAATACTTCATTTCTTAAAAAATAAAAAAATATTTCCCACAAGCCAACCAAACAGGAAGCTACAATAATTAATAATTACCCAGCTTACAGCTCTCTTTGCACATGCTGTTCCCCCCACCTGAAATGTACTTCTCTCATTTAAAAAAAAAAAAAACTTTCAGTTTTTAGGAATGAATTTTGACGGGGGTACAGAATTCTTGCCACTCTATTGATGTGCGCTCTCAGTCATTAGTGATCTGTAGTACTAACGTGAGAATTTGCAGTTTTTAGTTGTAGCTTATGCTTTTATGTCTTTGTACCAGTTTGAAAGTTGTTGGGTGAGAGAATTTATAGACAGACATCTTCATAGTACTTAAAAGGACAGGGCTTTAGTAAAAAGACACATGGCAGAGCCAGGCCTTTTCCACAGTTTGTGTGGCCTAGCTGCCTCTTGTGAACCTGAACAGGTTTCATCTTTTTTTTTTTGGAAACCCTAAGTCTGAGTTCCCCACAGAGCCTCCTCTGACTCCTGGAGCCAGCCTTGGGAGCCCAGATATTATCATTTTTACTTTTGTTTGTTTGTTTGGTTTGGTTTTACTTTTATGGGGGCTTATTTTAAGTCAGGCATGGAAACTAGTCTCCCAGCTATTCGGGAGGCTGAGGCAGGAGCATCACTGGAACCCAGGCATTTGAGACTGCAGTGAGCTATGATTTGCCACTGCACTCCAGTCTAAGAGACAGAGTGAGACCCTGTCTTTAAAAACAAAAGAAACTCAGCCTTCTCACTTGAGCTTTAAGGCCATATTTATCCCATTAACAAGGAGTCTGGGATAGGCAGTAACCAGGCTTTGATTTTGGCTGACCTCCTCAGCTTTGCTGCCCTCCTGGTTGTGTTGGCTTCATCCTTGGGCCAAGAGCATTAATACATATTCAAGAACTTTAACACTGATTAAACGTTACCATCTAATAGATGGCCTATCTTCAAATTTCCACAGTTGCCTCTAAATGCCCTTTATAGCTTTTGTCTATTTTTTGTTTGTTTTTAATCCAGGGTGCAATCAAGGCTCATGTGTTGCATTTGGTTGACATAGCTCTTTAGTATCCTTTAATTTAAAGCAGTTCTCAAGTTTAGAGAATAGGTAACAGACTTTCACATACTCATCACTCACCTTCAACAAGAATCAGTTTATATTTGATCTTGCTTCATCTAAACCCACCCCTCCTTCACCACTACTTCTGATTAATGTTAAGTAAATATCAAACATTGTATCATTTTATCTGTACATTTCTTTTTATGTCTAAAAGAAGGATTCTTAAAAATATAACCACAATACCATTAATACCTTGAAAAATTAATTATTCCTTAATATGATCAACTGCCTGGTCAGTGTATACATTTTCCCATTTGTCTTTCATAATTTAAGTTTGTTGGTTTGAAGTGGTAGCAAGTAAAATTCATTGAAATTAAATCTATAGGTTTCCCCTCCATCTCTCTTTTTAACCATACAATTTTTTGCATGTGTATATGAAGAAATCTGATTATATATTCTATACATTTTTTTATACTTTGTATTTCTCTGATCATATCCCAGTTACTTAACACATTTTTATGTCCCCTATATTTCCCATAAATTGGTAGCTGGATCTGAAGGCTTTTTCAGATTTGTTTGATTTTATTTATTTTTTTAAATTTTGGTAAGTCTACTTTAAAAATGTTTGTAATCTCTACCTACCATTTTAATGGGCCCTCAGTTTAGTGACTTTTGCCTTGAAGGAAACTTGAAACAAATAGGGAAGCACCACTGTAGTCTGCTTTTTGCCAGAACTCTAGCTTCTTACAGCTTGATTGGAGACATATTAAGTATTAATAGAAATCATCAAACTCAAGAATCAGTAGGTATAATCTCTCTCTCTCCCTCTCTCTCAATTCTCTACAGGACTATTCTTCTTAATATAACTAACAATTCAGAGGACTTAGTTTTAGGTACTTACTAATTTTTTTTCTAGGTGCTAACAAAATATTCCAATGAATTAACTAACACTTATTGAATACTTAATTCAGTATGCACTAAATGGAAATCATTAAATTAATTTACTCCCATAGCTTGAAGGCTCTTTTAAGATTATCTACTCTAGTTCTCCTGTTTTATAGGTGAGGAATATTTAAAGGAAAATGTTACTGAATATTACTATTATTCCCCCAGAGAATAATGTCAACAAATGTATCAATTTGGGACATAAGTCCCTTTAAAATATATTTGAAATCCACATTCCTTGTTTTTTTTTTTTTTTTTTAGGTTAAGGTCATTCTTATGATAACCAATAACCCTGGTTCTCTATTATTTCAGGAAGTTTGTTTGCCTGAATGACAACATTGACCACAATCATAAAGATGCCCAGACAGTGAAGGCTGTTCTCAGGGACTTCTATGAATCCATGTTCCCCATACCTTCCCAGTTTGAGCTGCCAAGGGAGTATCGAAACCGTTTCCTTCATATGCATGAGCTGCAGGAATGGTAAATTCTCATGTTTTATATATGTACGTGTGTGTGTGTGCGTGTGTATGTATATTCGCATACATATCTATATTTTAGGGTATTGAAATTTCTTTAATGTGTTTTTTACTCTGTAATTAGTTTGTAAAGATACAGATAATTTTTATTGAGTTTAATATTTGAAAAATAGTGGCATTTTAAGGGATTTGAAAAAATATGTAACTGAGTTTTCAGTTAGTTGGAATGTCATTCATTTTTTGAACCATTTGTTGATCAATGCATAGGTGAAGGGAAACACAGGTATGGAGGAGCTTGTTTAGTATAAAATGAGAAGTATGTGAAGACAGTATGGGCTGAGCCGTGATTAAGGGAAGATGAACTTACATTAAGTCCTGAAGGGAGAATCTCAAAAAGTGGTAAGGGGAACAATGAACAAGAGTCTGAAGATGAGAATGATCAGGGCAGTTTAGGGTCTAGCCTGTCAGCTAAAGAATTCATATACTGACAGAGCAGAAAATAAACCTGGAAAGGTGTTAGGAGCCACTTCTTTCAGTGCCTTAGCAACCAGACTGTCTAGTTAGCCTTTATAACCAACCTGGAAACTATAATTATAGAGTGAAAGATTGACATCTGGTTAAGTATTATTTAGAAATTATTTGATAGAGTTGTGAGGGATAAGAAGATAAGCATCAAGGACAGAATTTTTTAAAACTTGAAATGAAAGTCATATAGCATATAGTAAATCATCTTAAAGTATACAATTCAGTGGCATTTAGTACATTCACAATGTTGTGCAGCATCTCTCTAGTTTGAAAATTTTTCATCATTCCAGAAGAATACTCTGTATCCATATAGCAGTCAGTTCTCATTTTTCTTACCCTCAGCCCCTGCTAACCATTAATATGCTTTCCCTCTATAGATTTGCCATTCTGGATATTTCCTATAAAAAGAATCAAATAACATGTGACCTTGTGTGTCTGTCTTCTTTCACTTAGGGGGACAGCATTTTTGATGTATAGGAATAACCTGGGAGTGCTATAATGAGTGCTGTTTTAATCTAGTTATGGGAGTTATGGGAAAAGAAGAGCAAGCTTTTAGAAAGGAATAATGGTATGAGCTTAGTAACTTACCAAATATGATGGAGCCAGAAGTTAGTTGAGATTTTAAGCCTGGTTGACTTAGCAAACATGGTACCTTGGCCTGTAGGGATAGTGGGAAGGGTAGCTGGTTGTCGCTGTGTATGGTAACAGCAATGCATGTAAGAGAGAGTTGGCAGTCGAGAAATGGGTACTGGAGCTAGGGAAGCCTAGTTCAGGAAATCATTTTTTCACAGAGCTTATGGAATCATGATCCAGGATAGGTTCTCAACAGGAAAGAGTTCAGAGAGAGTAGCAGAGGGTTAAGAAAGGAAATTTGAGGGTGTTATACTTAGAGGGCCTGAGGAGAAAAAGAAACCACCAGAAAAGGTGCTTGAAGCAATTCCTGATTATCTAGGAGGAAAATGCAAATCACACTGATAAGTTCATTGTTTTTTCTTTCTACTATCCTTAATTTTCATTCTTATGTTTGTTCAATCAACTAATTTATTGAGTATTTACTGTGGGAATAATCACTACCATTATTGAAGTAACAAGCTTCATATTGAAGCTTTTTTCGTGTACATTTTCATTTAACTCTTCTAACAACTCTGTGGTAGGTCCATTTTATCCTTATTCTACCAATGTAGGAAGTAACTTGCATAAGGCATCTCAGCTTGTGAATCGTCATCATCATCACCATCAGAGTAGCTACTCTGTGTCTTGAGTACCTGTTATATGCCAGACACTGTGCTTGGCGATATATTTACTCTCTACAATTAAAGGTATAGTTGCCATATTACAGATAAGAACACAGTAATAGAAGTTGAGTACCTTGGTCAAACTGAAATAGCTGGCAAGTGGTAGATCCAGCCTGACTGCCAACCCTCCACACATTCTACTATATTCCTCTACATTTAATGATAAAGATAATTTTATCTTTCAGTTTAGGAAGATTTTTAACCCCTTGCCCATCTCCCTGTGCCAGATACTAGGAATACAAAGATGAAAGGCATATGGTACCAGGCTTTGTTCGAGATGCTCACAGTGTATCCAGGGTGGCAGATACCAGGCAAGTGGTTGTGAGACACAGTACATTGAGTTTGGCAGTAGGGTTTATTGCTATTGGTGTACAGAGGAAGGAACAGCCAATTCTGTTAGGGGAAGGTGACATTTGGACTTGGGTTTTGAATTATGAAAATGACTTTTCCAGGTAAGAAAGAGCATGCCTGATAAAGGAGTGGTATTTGCAAAGGCACATACATGTAAGAAAAGGAGAAATTATGAAGGGCTATATATCTATATCTGGATTAGACTTTTCTTTAGAGCATGGATCCCCAGGAGAGTTGTTTTAATCAGACTTTATGATGTGAAATGGTTAATATTAGCGTGGAGTTGGACTGGTGAGGAAGTTATTTGGAGCAGGTCAGGGTTGTCTGGGAACTGGAGGCAAGGAGACAGGTGATAAGTGTTTTGGTAGTCCTAGAAATGACAGCTAAGGTGTGAACCAAGGACACTGCCCAGGGAATACAGAGAAAGCAGGGGATGAATTAGGAGAGACTAAAGAGGGGAAATTGGTAGACATTGGCAACTAGAACTCTTTGGTATCTTGGAGTTGGATAAATGAGATAATTGGGATATATATTGCTGATATCTATATATTTTTATAAAGAGTTGTTCTAAGTCATAGGTCTTGTCTTCCAGAAATGGCAAGGAATGGCTTCTCAGTGTTTTCACTTTTCTTGAGCTTAGAGGAAAAAGATCTTCGGAGAGTTCTAAGTGTTAACTCTCCAAATCCAGTTTGTGACTAAACTTACCTTCATGGGCTTAAGAGAAGTTCGAGAGGACTTCGCTTTCCATGCTGTAGAAATGGCATGAATCAGGTGTGGGATGCTATCGCAGTCCTCTGCCCTGGTGGCTGCTTGCTTCCCATCCTGCTCGGCTTCTGCGCCATCTGCCGGCCACCACACTGCCCTGCTTCCTAGAAACCGCTTTGTTTTTCTTTCTCTGCACGAGTCCCCTGCCATGTTTCCCTGGATTCCCGCACCGGCTTTCTTCCTGTTCCCACAGAAGTGGTTCCTTTCTCGGGTATAGTGCTCATTGCACTGTACGACCATCTGTCTGGTTGTGTTTGTCTCTCCTGGTAGACTGTGAGTCCTCTTCAGGGGCCAAGTAGGGTCTTACTCGCTGCTGAGCCCACAGTGCCTGCCTCCCTAGCACATAGTAGGTGCTCAGAGGGTGGGTTCTCTGACTGCTGGGGCAACACATTAGCTGTCCCAGAGTTTGTGGCTGCTTAGCTTGTTAAATTCCACATAGATTCTGAGTGACACTGTAGATACTAGAGTTGTCTGAGCTGATTGTGATCCTGCTAACCGATGTGGGAAATACAGGAGGAAGAACTGTGTTTGGGAGAGTATCATTTTAAATGTGTGACATGAGACAGAGACACCCACAACCAAACAGTTGTAAATGAGAATCTGAAACTCAGCACAGAGGCTCAAATTTGGTAGTAATTAGCATATCTCCCAAGCCCTATGTTAAGCATTTTTAATTTAATCTTCATAACTAATTATTCGTTGTTTCCAAATTACAGATGCAGAAACTGTGCTGTACTGCCTATCTTTATTTCCAGTATTCTGTTGGCTCCAGGTCCAATTAATTCCACCTTCAGCATATCTCATCTGTTGCTCATCTCTTTCACTCTCTTATGCCTGGACTGGGCTGACTGCCTCGCTTGTCCATTCATCTTTCAAATGGCCACCATTTCTACCCTGACCATGTCACATGCACCCCCACCCCGCCATTGCATCCACTTTCCCCCTACTGCCTTATGTCCAAACGCCGTCGCGTGCTTTTCAGAGCAGCTGCAGCTCACGTCCACAGCCGTGGCGTGGCCTCGCTCTCCTGCGTCGACCCCACTCATCTCTTCAGGGCCCAGCTTACAACTCTGCCTCTCCACTCCTGCTTGTTCCCTTCCTCAGCCAGATGCTCCCCTCTCCCTTCAAGGTTTAAAGGAAATGTTGCCTTCCCTGTGGTGCTGTCCTCAGCTCTCTCAGTTTTCCCTACAAGACTTTGCTTCAGATAATACGTATTTCTGTCCATCTTATGTGGTAGCTAGACGTCAGTCTGCGTGTCAGTGACTCTTCAGGTTTCCAAACAGTCTCAAGCAGGGACTTCATCTTGTTCATCTCTCTGTATCCACAGGAAACATTTATCAAGTAACTAAGCGAATGAATAAATGAATGCGAATGAATAAATGAATACTAATGAATACATAAAAATGAATAAAAGAGTGGTTTTGTGTAGGTGCCAGTAGTTCAAAATTTTTTTTCGAAGTCCTCTTCCCGCCCGAATAACTTTACTAATGCAAGTATAATATTTGCTATGACATAATAAAACATCTCAACTCAAGTTGGAAATGTATATTGGGTTAGCATTTTAGAATTACCTCTAGACAATGTTTTTGTGTTTCCGAACCTTGTTTTTGTAAAATAGTGTATAATAATGCTTAAGTAATGACAGTGAAACCATATACAGAAGTACATACACACTTGTTTCTTCTCTCTCTGCACAGGAGGGCATATCGAGACAAATTAAAGTTTTGGACCCATTGTGTACTAGCAACATTGATTATGTTTACTGTATTCTCATTTTTTGCTGAGCAGGTAAGTTTTATATATTTTATATGGGTATTAAACTATTTCTTTGTATACTAGCATCTGATTCTTTTAGAAAATGATACAAATTTACAATGAGAAAAATCTTCATTTCTCTTGTTGGCTTATAGTTCATATCAATATGTCAGATATATTTCATAATCAGGCAGCAAAAATAACAGCCTTTTATTCATTAACCTTCTAAATCCATTACCAGTCTTCTTTATATCTGGAACTCAATAGATTAACTTGCAGACTCCAAGATAAAACTGAAAAGTCTAAAACCATTACTAAAACCAAAAACCACCTACAGTCCTTATCTGATTATAATTTTTTAAGGGTTTCCAATTTTCTTCCTTTCTATTAACCTTCCTAGAGTGAGCGTGGTATCTTATCTTCAGACATCCCCCCGTTCTGTGTGCTGTCCTGCTCACCCTGGTAGCTCCCTCTGAGGGTTCCTTTGAGTTGCTGGGAATTCTCCCTCCTCCTCCGTCCTCTCCTTGTCAGTCCCTCTCTGCACCTGGGCATGCGTCTGCATGCCCACACACAGCCTCCCTGAGGTGAGGGTCCAGTAGTAGGAGGGAGATTTGTGAGGTAAAAAGAAAAGGATAAGAGAACCCTCATTAGGCTGCAGGTATGAAATACTCTGGAGAAAAGGGATTGCAGGAGGGAAATGGGCATCTGGGCTGCCATGACTTGTGCAGAGCAATCGACCCTGCCTCAGCTTCTGATTGAGGTGACTATTGAGTGGAGCATCTCTAGCTGTCACTCAGGGGAAATGCCCAGAAGGATGAGGCTCCCAAGTACTGAGAGCTTTAGGATAAATGACTGGGCTTCCTGCTGCAGGTGGAAGGAAATTCAGGAAATGGAGACTGAGCAGGCAGACAGGGTGGCACCTTAACCTTCATCTGCTTCCCAGGGATCATATATCTTGTTCTTGATATTTTTTGCCCTTGTTCCTGGCAGGGAAAGTCTTAGAAAAAATCTCAAAAAGACTGTGCCTGCTTTTAGAACAGGTGTCCAGTGAGGAAGCCATAAGTCTTCTGCAAGCTGGCCTGGGTTCAGGAAAGAGAGGGATCCTGGCTGAAGGAAGCAGCTGTGCCAGGAGGGTCAGTCTTTCCTTTATGTCACTTACACCAGCAGAGAACAGGGAACTAGAGGGGTAGAAGAGGGGAGATAGAGTTAAATCCCCTCCCCTCTGCAACACCCTGCACTTTACTTAGTCGAATCAAACCTTTTCCTTCTGCCATGCCTACCACCAGCACAAACAGACCAGCCAACGCTGCGTCTTCTTCCCCTCTTAAATCCCAGCTCATCATTCAAACCATAGTGGCTTATGCCTCCGCGAATCCCTGCTTCCACCTCTGGATGGAGGAGTAGCTAGTCCTGGGGAGAAGGAAGACAGGTAAACATAGGGATCCCAAATGGAAACCATAAAGAACACATTTTTTTAATTGAAATTTTATTGTAATGGTTGGTTAGGTTTTCTATTTCAGATCTATCATGAATAAACTGTTTAAAACTATCAGAAACTATCAGAAAAAAAGTATTCATCTAAGTTCTAAGCTACTAATTTACAAATGAACTTTTGCATTATAACCCATTCTTAAATTTTTTTTTTTTTTTTTTTGAGACAGAGTCTCACTTTATTGCCCAGGCTAGAGTGAGTGCCGTGGCGTCAGACTCGCTCACAGCAACCTCAAACTCCTGGGCTCAAGCGATCCTACTGTCTTAGCCTCCTGAGTAGCTGGGACTACAGGCATGCGCCACCATGCCTGGCTAATTTTTTCTATATATATTAGTTGACCAATTAATTTCTTTCTATTTATAGTAGAGACAGGGTCTCGCTCTTGCTCAGGCTGGTTTCAAACTCCTGACCTCGAGCAATCAGCCTGCCTTGGCCTCCCAGAGTGCTAGGATTACAGGCGTGAGCCACCTCGCCCGGCCCATTCATAAATTTTTATTACCTGTATTTCCAAATGATTGTGGTTACAGTAAGTATAGAAAAAATGCTGATAGGATTTTTAACATAGGTGTTTGGGTTTTTTTAATCCTGTCTTACAAATCTAGTTATTTTCAAACCTAGAGACATTGTCTTAATGGCTAAACATGCCACCAGCTTCCTTCAATAGAAAGCCTAGACAAGTGAACATCTTTTTAAAAATAAATATGCTTGGGTAATGGCTGTGTAAAAATATGTAGGCATAGGTCTTAGAAAAATAAAGTGTGGGCTGAAATAATTTTAATCCTGTTTGATCTCTTTGTGGGCACATATCTAGGCATATCGACCCTACAGAACTAAACAAACTTAATGGTTGGTTTTGTTTTGGGAGAGGAATGATGGAGTCTTGTTTGTTGTCTGTTTTTTATATGTAAGATTGTGGAAATGATTACAGTCACATGGACCTCAGAAATTTTAATGTACTTATTATACTCTTTCATCAACATGAAAATTAAAATTTATTTTCTATCTTTTGTCATTTAGTTAATTGCACTTAAGCGGAAGATATTTCCCAGAAGGAGGATACACAAAGAAGCTAGTCCTGATCGAATCAGGGTATAGAAGATCTTCATTTGAAAATCATCTACCTCAGCATTTACTGAGCATTTTAAAACTCAGCATCACAGAGATGTCTTTGTTGATGTGATGCTTATTAGCCAGGTTGGCCCAAAGAAGGAAAACATCCAGTACCATGCTGTTTTGTGTCATGAATATAGCCCATTGACCAGGAATTAGTCAGCTAACACACTGAAAACTTGTGCGTTGAGCAGATCTGAACTGGTTTGATTTTTAAAGCGTTTGCTTATGGACCTGTCATCTTTTTTATAAAAAGGCTCATTGACGAGAGACAGCTGGTAATCTCCCGCAGCAACCATTACAGACTCACTTTACTATGAGAAGCCAAGGCCAGCGTGGGAGTGATTGCTAAGAGACCCCAGTCTTTGCATTTCTAAGCCTTGTGGTATAGTTTTGTGCTTTTTTTTTTCTATTTCCTGTTTTTTAAATAAGTAGCTACGAAGTTAATTATTCTTGCTTCTGAACATAATGAATTGCAATATCTAAACATATTTTTATAGGTGTTATTTAAATAATGAAGCAGTATTGCCTCCTATTGGCAATATTTAAATTATGGATTTTATTAGCATTTAAGACTGTAAATGGTCTTAAGCCACTAATAACTACTGAAGAGCTCAATGACTGACATCTGAAATACTCTGTGCTTATTTACTTTAGCCCCTAAGAATACTATGATTTAATGTACAAGCCTAATTACAAAGGGCTAGAGTTAAGTAGCAGTGCTACTTACCTGATGTAATTATGTTTTAGAAATGTACATATTCAAACGGAAGTGCCTCGTTTTAGAAATGAGTAGTGCTGATAGCACTGGCACATTACAGTGGTGTCTTGTTTAATACTCATCAGTATATTCTAGTAGCTATCTCTCTCAATCTGTTTTGGATAGAACAGGGGCCAGTGAGCTTTCTCTGTAAAAGGCCAAATAGTAAATAATTGCAGGACACATGTGTTTCTGTCACATACTCTTCTTTGTTTTGTTGTTTAGGTTTTTTTGTTTTTTAATAACAGTCTAAAAATGTAAAAACCATGTTTAGCTTGCAGCTGTACAAAGACAGGCCACCAGCCAGATTTGATCCATAAGCCATTGTTTGCTGATCACTGAGAATTTGTATTTTTATGTATAGGTAAATCCTGACATTCAGCCATATTTTGCTTATGTCATTATACAGTGGATTTGTGGAGACCAGATTCCATGAGTCCTTTTTGAACTCTGAGAGATATTTTAGATCATGATCTCAACAGTATTCTTTCAAAATGGCAGACATCTTTTGTAAAAAGAACTTGAAATGTAAATACTGTGTGTGTGCTGTAAGAGTTTATGTATTTCAAAAATTGAAGTCTCATAAAAAGTTACATTTTGTCTGATGCTTTGACTTTTAAACCTTTGAGGATTGAGTTTATTGTTACCCAGAGTCAACAATCAGTTAAGTGCCCATATGGGTGCCAGGTTCTGTACTGAACACTGCTATAATTAAATGGAAAGTGTAAGGAGAGATTAGTATTATAACATACAGGAGAATGTTGCTTTATGGGGGGAAATGGGTTCTATTTATTACAGAATTTATCATATAGTAAAAATTTAGGGGAGGTTTCTGGGTGTCATTGTAAAAGTGGAGAATTTATTCTAGAAAAGTTATAAAGAAATGAACATTTTGGTATAATGGGGATTTCTGTGGTTAGATGAATATAGTCCACACCTAGTTAGGAGCTTGATAATGGGATGGAGAATAGAATGATAGAACATT
This sequence comes from Mirza zaza, assembly GCA_008750895.1. Lineage (NCBI taxonomy): Eukaryota > Metazoa > Chordata > Mammalia > Primates > Cheirogaleidae > Mirza > Mirza zaza. The sequence goes on along the minus strand of VSMD01135795.1, from coordinate 62,157 downwards.
CATAGAATCATTCATCTAATGATTTAATATAATTATTAGAACATTAAAACACAGGAACCTTAGAAGTTGATGAGTCGTTAAATGGTCTTCAGAGTTTTTAAAGCCTAAGGGACCATTAGTTCCAATATAATCTTATAGACGGTCAGTATGTATCTTAGTCTGTTTGTGTTGCTATAACAAAATACCTGAGACTGGATAATTTACAAAGAACAGAAATTTATTTTCTAACAGTTTTGGAGGCTGGGAAGTTCAAGATCAAGGGGCTGGCAGACTTGGTTGTCTGGTGAGGACTGCTGCTGCGTCTTCTCATGGCAGAGGGCAGAAGGCACACACTCCCTCTGTCAAGTCCTTTTATAAGGGCATCTAATTGAATTCAGGACGGCTCTACCTTCATGACTTAATCACCCCACCAAAGGTCCCACCTCTTAGTACTGTTACATTGGTGATTAAGTTTCAACATGAATTTTGGAGGGAACAAAAACTTTCAAACCATAGCAGTCTGTGATACAGAAGAAGGAAAGCTGCTCCTCAGCTTTCCTTGCCTGACCTGCTCAAGGTAGTATCTCCCAAATCCCAGGCCCTTCAGGCACAATTTCAAAACAACTCTCTGGCCAACCCTTGCTTTTTATTAGTGAAGCCACCAAGGCCAGGAGGAGGATTGCTCAAGGTCTCACAGCCAGTTAGAGGCAGAGGTGGAGCAGGAACCCAGGTTGTCTGTCTTTTTTCATCCCCACCAGGCTGTCCTGCCCCCCCCCCCCCATGGCAGTGGCACATGTGGGTGAAGAGCACATTCTCTGCAGTCAGAATATTGGGGGGTTCAGCTGCCGGATCCTGGATATAGCCTGCTGTGATTCAGCTTTCTCTTCCAAAATGTGGGAGGCAGTACTGCTAACTACCTCATAGGCTTATAATGATGATTGAAGGAAATGACACGTGCAAAGTACCCAGCAAAGTGCCTGGCAAATAGTCCTGCCCAGTAAATATCAGTGATACAGGTGGTAATGATGAAAAGTTTCTGTAAAAGATCCAGGCCAGAGGTGAAGCTGCTAATCTAGTCTTAGGGTGAAATAAGCACACTGCCCTGAGCTAAGGAAGTGACACATTTTCTAATTTAAAAAAGGGGTTTTTTTTGCTTACTCTATTTCTTCAAAAGTGTTATTTCTTCAAAATAACTTTTAAAGTTATTTCTACATATATCAAAAGGTATGCAAATAATGACTAACAAATCAAGGATTTAAAAATAAAGTATAATCATACTTCATTCAGGTCAAGACATTTAAGGAAGAAACAGCACTAATCACACATACATTCCTCCAGGGAGTAGAAAAAAGAAGGAAGATACCATCTAGCTCATCCCTTGAGGTCAACACAACCCAAACACCAAAGCCTGGCTTAGATACCACGAGAAAGGAAAACTATGGACAATCTACCTCAAAAGATTCCCAAACCAAACATTAGCAAGACAAATTTCTTTTTTCTCCCAAGGAACCACACTTTATGGACAAGCTGAATCCATTCCTGGAATGCAAGCAAGGTTGGCCCAATTCTTGAAAATCAATACAATTCACCACATCAGCAGGACCCAAAAGAGGAACCACCTGATAAATCTCAACAGATCTTTCTTTAAAAAAGATTATGAAAATTTAAGAAGTGGAGAGACAAGTAGATGAATTCTCATCTGTTCAATAATTATCAAGACTTTGGCACATTTGTTCTATATTTTTTATCTATTTTTCTTTACTGATAAATTTTAAAGTAAATCCCAGACTTCATGGTATCAGAAGCACAAAGCCTTGGTTGTTAAGGGAATGTGAAGGGGGCTGCTTGTCAGTCTTATTGCTCCTCCCTGTTCACGTGCCCTAATAACAGTTGCATGTTACTGAGCACATTCTGTTAAATGCTTAAGTTCATAATCTCATGTCATCCACACCATATCCCCATTTTGCTAGTGAAGGATCGGGGGCCTAACTAGGTTTAATGCCTCACCTAAGGTCTCACTACTAAGTGACAGAGCCGGCTTTTCCACCTAAGTCTCTACAAAATTTATTCTTAGCCACTAAGATACTCTTGGATTGCAAGGGACAAATCTAACTCACGCTGCTTAAAGGATAAAACAAAGAGAACTTCCAGGACTGTTGCTCAGCGCTGTCCACCCCTGCCTCCCTCTGCATGCCAGCTTTTGTCCCCGTGGTGGGGACATGGCAGCTCCTGCCTGGCTCGCATCCCCCAAAGAACCAGGAAGCTTCCTCTTTGGCTCCAACACAGAAAGCCCTGGTGGGGGATAAGTTACTATGATTGGCTCAATCTGGGCTCTGTGGCCAGAGGGATGGGGACATTTACCAAGAGAACGAGGGGAAGGGTGCTGAGCTGACAAAAACACTACACTCCAGCTTCACAGAATAAAGATTGGATGCATGTGGAAAACCAAGTTCTGGGTTTATTACTCAAATTGAAGGCAAGCTGCCATACTGGAAAGCAATTGGAAAAATCAAATCTGTTGATTAGAACACAGTGAGCCTTATAAGTTTTTCATTACTGAAAGGATTCAAAGAAATATTTGTAAAGTATTAGTATAGTACCTACCACATTCTCCATAAATGGTAGCTCTTACGATTCACAATTGGTCTCAATTGCAATCTTCCTTGTGCTTTTCCTCCCCAGCCAGCTTCACTCATGGCCTCATACTGTCAGCCACATTGCATTTTCCCAAATGTGCTGTGCACCATTACTCCTCCATACTCTTACAGGTGCTATTTTTATGTTTGACCCATGTTTTCCTTCCTTATCCATCTGTTAAACTCCTACCCATTCCTCAAGGTCCATGACCAGTAGCTCATCTACTGAGACATTTTTGAAGAGATTGCCTGTATGACCTGAGTTCTTTGATACTATGAGTAAGGAAACAAGGGATGTAATATTTAGGCTTTCAAACACCCTTGACAAGGTTCTCCACCACTGGTTACTAAAGAAAATGGGAAAATGTTTTGTCGGGAATCCAGATAATTGAAGTAAATGGGTGATGATCTATATGGGAAAGTATTAACAATGTGGTCTTCTAAGAATCAGTAGTGAGACAAGTCATATTTTGGTGTATCTGTTAAAAATTATAAATCACCTGTTGAAGTATGTTGTGAAATCTCTAGATATGCTCTTTATGGTAGTAAAATGCCAAGGTGATGGAGATCAATCTTGGGAAATTTTTACTATGAATAAATCAGAAAAATAATTGATGATCTTCAGTTAAAGGTCACTGAAGGAAAACAAACAACTCAGTCTTTAGATATAGTGAATAGTGTCTATTATAAGGAAGGGAACTGGGAGTTACACCTGTCATTCTTCACCCAATACTTGGTGTGTTTAACCACTTCGGTACGGCGCTCACTGGCCGTGAAACCTTGCCCACAGCTGGCACTCATAGTTTGTGCTGTGCATTGACGATAAATCCGTTTTGCTCTTGTGTGATGAGGAAATCTTTAAAGCACTAAAAGCTAGTTTTACTTTACAGGCAGCTTTACTTGTAAATCAGAATAGGTAACATATACATATATGTTTTCATTATGTTATTTTTAAATGTTCACAATTTTATTTCGATAAATGAAAAATTAGAAAGGTCATATCACAGCTATTGGCTAAAGTCAACGCTCAATTGTGCGCCGCCTTCTGTGGCTGTCAACTATAGTCGATGCAGGGCTGTGCGTGTTCATCTGTGGCTATCGACTATAGTCGACGCTAGTACCAAAATGGTTAAAAGAGCCAACGGAATGCTGAGTATCATAAGGAAGAGGATTCAAAGCAAAACAGTAAACAGGAGAGTTCCTTTGAGCCTGTACTTGAACTATGCTGTCTAAAAGTGGTCAGCATCAATATAATCTGAAGCCTTTGTTTGCCAAATATTAGATGAAAGAGGTAAAATATACAATTTAAAATAGAAAAAAGATTGCAGAGCTGGTAGCAAACTAACGTAGGTGTATAAAAGTTGAAATATATTTTAAAGTTAGGAGAAAAAATATATATGCACAGAAAAAGGGTGAAAGGAAATAACACCCAAAATGTAAAATTGTGTATTATCTCTAAGTAGTGGGATTTGGGGTGAATGTCATTTCCTTTGTAATAATATCTTCAAAAGATTGTTTTACAATGAATATTTATAATTAGAACAATTTAATAGAAAATTTTAGGTAAACTTATAATTTGGTTGCATATAAGAAACTTCATAACGCAATCATCTCCTTATGGTTCTTTTAGTTGGGTAAGGATTAAAATTTGAAACTTTAGTATAGGTGAGTTCTCAGGAGCTAGAAAAGTCAAAAGATGACATAATGCAATCTTGAATATTCATGGAGCAGAGAAGCCATTCATGTCCTTTGTTTCTTTTTTTTTTTTTTTTAGCGTATTATGGGGGTACAAGTGTTAAGGTTACATATATTGCTCATGCCCCCCTCCCCCCTCGAGTAAGAGCTTCAAGCCTGTCCATCCCCCAAATGTTGCATATCTTACTCGTTGTGGTTGTATATACCCATCCCCTCCTCCCCCCTCACACCCTCCCGACACGCGATAAATGTTACTCCTATGTGTCCACTTAGGTGTTGACCCGTTAATACCAATTTGCTGGTAAGTACATGTGGTTCCTTTGTTTCTTATTTCTGTTTTTCATTTTTAGTAATTCCCTAACATTTGAGAAAATAAGGCAATGGTGTTAGTAAGCCACCAGATGGAGATGTTGAGCCGCCCTTGTTAATGTAACAAATCAAATTAGGGGTTCCAAACTTTAGTGAGTATGAGAATCACCGGGAGAACTTATTTATGATGCAGGTTTTCCAGTCCCCACTTTCAGAGTTAATTTGGTAAACCTTGGATGGGACCTGGAAATCTGCCCTTGAACACACCTTTCTCTCTCCCTCTGCCTCCCATCCTTTTATATCTCCCCCTCAAGTTATCCTGATACTGGCTGATCCACGAACCCCATTTAGAGAAACTGATATTTGAAGCCATGTGCATGTATGAGAACATCGAAGAGTATATAAATTGAGAAAAGAACTGAGTAAAACCAAGTCCTAGTCAACTCCAACATGTGAGGGTCTTTTGTAGGAGGAGGAGCTAGCAAAGATGGGGACAAGTTGCCAGAATGCTAAGACGGTAAGAGGAGACTATTCAGCTGTGCAAGCCAAAGGAAGATAGAAACGAGGGAGAAGAAAGAGTGGTCAACAGTGTTGACAGCTGCTGAGAGTCAAGCGAGATGGGGACCAGAGAATGTCCATTTGACTTAGCAACACAGAGGTCACTAGTGACTTTAGAGGGAGAACTACTTTGGAGGAGTGTTAAACCCTATGAAGGGTTAAAACCTTTATAGAAACTACAGGAGAATTTGGGAGGGGGGGGGGTTGAGCAGGGGAAGGCAGGGCGGAGGGATCTCCCTCCGCTTTCCCTGGGATTATTTTTTATGTCTTCAGGGTAAACATAAGTATCTTTGAAAAGACAAAGAAAAACAGTCATAAAGATTAATACCCGGCATAAAGACTTACAAATCAATAGGAAACATATAATACCCAACTGAAAAATGGGCAAGAAACTGAAATAGGTATTTTAATGCAAAAGGAAATGCAAATGGCAAATAAGCATTAAAAGAGCTTAATCTTGTGAGTGACTGGAAGAATATAGAAGACCCCAAACAAATACCATTTTACACCCACTAGAATGGCAAAATCAAGAAATCTGACCATACCAAGTGATGATGAATATGTATAACAAAGGGAACTCATTCTGTTGGTGGAAATATAAATCGTAAAACAATTATTTGGCATTACTGAAAATCAGCTAGCCTACGACCTGACAACATCACTCCTACATACTGTGCTCAGTCAAAACTTTAGCACATATGCAAGAGATTAGAATATTTCTAATAGTATTGTTTATATAGGCCCTAGTCTGGAAATAACCCAGATATCCATGACAAGAAAATCAATTAATAAATCGTGGAATAGTGTCACATGGAATATTACAAAACAAAAGAACTGTGAAAACAAAAGAGCTATGCTACGTGTAAATAATATAGATTCTCTCAGTGGCATGACATTGAATCAAAAAGTGAGTGGCAGAATACTACATAGACTATGGTACAATTTTTTTGTGACGTCAAACACAAAACTAAGTCATGTTGTTTAGGATACAATACATGAGATAACAAAACTTAGAAAATGGGAGGGGGCGCATGGTTTACACAAATTCAAGGTAATTTTCTTATACCTCTGAATGGGGAAGAGCGGCGGCGGGGTTGTGGGGGTGGAGAGAGGGGCATGGGATGATAAGGACTGCCTCAAGAAATTCAGCTAATATTGGTCAAGTTCTACTCCACAATTAGGTGGTGTGTTCGCCGTGTTTCATAGTTGACATATTCTTTTGCAATGGTCACGATTATAAAAATTTTAAAACTTAAAATTAAAAACTGGAAAACGCTGGGCGTCTGATCTGCTAGCAACTGGCCTCACCTGGCTAGACACCAGCAATGTGGCCTGCAATCGCCCAAGTGGGGCCGGACCCTCGCCACTCCGTGCACGCATGCGTACGGTGTCCAGCCAATCAGCTACAAGCCCGGCTGAAGCGAGGGTGGCTTATTTCCCGCGAGAATCCCGTTTCCTCAGCAGCATTGCGGCAGCGAAGTGGATAGCTCAGTGGAGGCGTGTGGGTGAGGGAGGCCGGAGTTTTGGAGCCCACCTCTCGGGAGACCAGTAACTGTGGTCCTCGACCATTAGGGTATTTTTTTTTTTCAGGCGTGAGCAGGGGAGAAGTTTATCCAGCGCTGGTGTCAGGGCCAAGGGCTGCTGTTGACTAGTGAGGTAAATCTTCCCTGTTGGCCTTACCTGGGGCCTCTGTCAGGAAGGCGGAGGCGGCAGACCTCACCGAGGGCAGGGCCTTGCGCGGGCGAGGAGCGGGTGGAAAGCAGGCGGGCTGAGCTGGGACTGGGCCCTGTACGGTCCGGCGCCCTCGGAAGGTTTACAGCGGGGACAGCGGCGGTGGGTGAGGGCTGCGGCCTGCCTCTGCGCGTCAGTCCCTCCTGCCTGCCCCAAACCGGTCAGAGAATGAAAGTAACTGAGCCTCCTTGGCATTTTTCCCTGCTCTGTGTGTTGTGGAAATCTTACTGGACGTTAATTTTCCGAGACTCACATTGCAGAACGTTATATATATATATATATAAGCTGTGAACTTTTTTTTTTTGCACGCTCGTGATTTATCTTGGCAGCAACCACGATTTTACTTTGTGACCGAGAAGCCCACTAGATTTGCCTAAATTTAAGCCAGAATCTGGCAAAGGGGGCCCTAATATCCAAATCTCCCAGTCCTCAGGTGCGAACTCTCCCAGTCCTCAGGTGCGAACTTTCCCATCACAGCACACTTGGAGTCGGGGTTGATGCTGTCATTAATCTTTTTTTTTTTTTTTTTTTAATTGGCAGTGTCATTATACTCGTTGCTAACTTTTGGTCCAATAAAATAAATGAGGAAACTGCTAAAATTTTATTCAACTAATATAATCCTTGTTTGATATTTTCTTGGCTATTTAAAATTTTACCAATTTATTTAAATGATGCCTTTGGATTCAGAAGGTTTGTTTTTTAAAGTCAGGAAACATCTAAATAAATATGGTGCCCTCTGGAAGAAAGCATTCTGGGAAACCTGGGAAGTCGTCAACAGAGGATCAGGTTATAAAAGGCTATGACTTTGAGAAAGAAGATAAAAAAGATCTGAGTGTTTCAGAGGAAGATGTTACAGAAGGTACGGTGTATCTAGTGTTGGGCAGTGATGGTATCCTTCAGTTCATTTGCTTTGAACCCACTACATTTAAAACAGCAATAAAACTTGGTAAAATGTTTTAATGTACAGTCATCCCCCAGTATCCTTGGATTCAGAACCGGTGGATGTGTACAACCAACTGTACTTTATTTTTCATTTGATCTTCATATCCTAGTATCAGAGTTATAGAAGCTTATGTAGCATTCTTGCTTTTACAGTCATTATATCCAAAAAGTCTGATAAATAGTACGTGGCTTACTATGACATTAACTTAGTAATATTTGAAAAACTGTTCCTATAAAATAGTCCTGAATCCTGATTTAATTTCATATAACCTGCAGGGAGAGTATGCATTTACATGTCTCCTTTAAAAATTTATGTTGGCAGAAAAACTAAATGACCCGCAAATGAAGATATTATTTAATTAAAATTTACCAAAATAGCATACTTAATTTCAAAAGAGTTTTTCTGTTTTTATTGTCAATACAGGAAAGACTCCAGTAACTGATAAACATGGGAAGAAGAGGCCTTCTGCAGGAACAGTTGAAGATGTTGGGTAACTTGTTCAAAATAATTTTTGCCTGTTAAAGTACTTCAAGTTTCCTTTGTTGTTTAACAACTATTATATAGGTAAAATAGTTGGCATGTGATATTTCTTCCAAAACAAACATGATATTTTATGGATTAAAACTTTTAAAAAAGGTAATTTCTTTACAGGGGTGAAGTTCAGAATATGCTGGAAAGATTTGGAGGTATGTTTTAGGAGATACTTGTATTTAAAGAAAATTGTTTTAAACCATATAACTTGTATAATAGGAGATGTTAATCAGTGGACTATAAAACTGTTATTTAATGTCTTATTCTCATATATAGGATTTCGCATAAGTATTTGTTATTTAGTTTCATAGACTTCCATACTTACATTTTCCATGATGTTAAAAGTGTGAATTGTGTTTTTATTTTATGTGTGAAATGAACAGATTATGTAAATTTAGAAGAAAAATGGATGGGAGGTCTTTACCTTTCTTTGTATTCACAGGCTAAGTGATACACACACACACACACACACACGCATGCATGCATACATGTCTGTATATATATCAGTTTTGCATTTTCTCAAATTCGTTATTTATATGACTTCTGTGTTCTTTAGGGAGGACAGTGTAAATTGAAGTCTCTAAAATAACTATTGTTATTTTTACATTAATAAACTATGTAGTTGAAAACTAAAGACAACTTTGCTAGCTGGTGAAAGATCTATAATCAGGTCTAAAAATTCTCAAGTTTTAAATAGTATGTTAAAATATCAGTTACCTGAGCTTTGTTAGGGGATGGTACTCTTGCTTACAGCAATCTCAAACTCCTGGGCTCAACCGATCCTCCTGCCTCAGCCTCCTGAGTAGCTGGGAGTAGTGTACCACGCCTGTCAATTTTTTTCTATTTTTAGTAGAGGTAGGGTCTTGCTCTTGTTCAGGCTGACCTCAAGCAATCATCCCACCTCAGCCTCCCAGAATGCTAGGATTGTAAGTGTGAGCCACCATGCCCAGCCAGGGACAGTACTCTTAAAAAGAGTAAATATATGGCTCCTCCATATGGATTATTCATACAATCAAGTCTTTTTTAAAAGCTTTGCTCTATCTCATGGTGACAAATTGTTTTATAATCTGTCTTACAAGTTTGTTATTATAGATGATACTGAAAGTATAAAATATATAATAGTGCAGCTCCATCATGATTATTGAAAGATAACTATGGTAGATCCATAACATAAAGGTATATGGTTAGCAAAGCATTATTTGAAGTATTAAAAATTTTATGGACTGGCACTCCCTTCCCTTTCTTTGGGATACCACACACCGTCTCCCTGCTCTCTTGCCCTCCTTTCTTTCTTTCTTTTCTTTTTTACTCTCAAGAATATAAACTTTTTTACTTTTATGTTGTTAAAAAAAATTTATGAAACACAGTATTTATTGGCAAAAGTATTCAAAAAAAGATTCATGGAAGTATTTAAAAGTGGTATTAAATGAATTTATATAGATGTTTGCTTAAACTTTTTTTCTATCCTTGGGCTTTGTCTCTTAATTAATTGACTATATTTTTTTAAAAATTTTCTGCTTTGACTATTTTATCCATTTTGGATTGTTTGTTAGTAGAGTACTTTTGTATGTTTTATATAATAAATTATAAAAAGTAATTCATCTAAATGTGTCCTTTCAATTGGGGATTATTTTATACAGTTAGAAAAATTTAGCCATTATTATAAGTGTTTTTCTCATGAGGAAATTAAGTCAGCCCTTGACTCTTTATTTTGCTTTTTAGCTCTTTTTCACCATCCCTAAATTTAAAAAATATCTCCAATTAGAAAAATCAGAATTGGGATACTAATTCCTGAGACTGAAAGTTGTCTCAGGAAAAAAGCAAATACTTATGCTTTTTGAAATTAGCTATTTCTAAATTTAATTTTAAATGTCATTTCAGTAGTGTTGAACCAACTTTATTCATATTTACTTGAATATGTAAGAACAAAATAATTTTATTCAACATTAAATTTTAATATTTATTTTCAATCTAGCTGACATTAACAAGGCTCTTCTTGCTAAGAGAAAAAGACTAGAAATGTATACCAAAGCTTCTCTCAAAACTAGCAACCAGAAAATTGAACATGTTTGGAAAACACAACAAGAGCAAAGGTAAGGTTGTTGGTGTAGAGCCACACATTTGTGTCATTTCTTAGTATTTACTGGTATAAATTACTTATGAAAACTACCATCACCTTCCATTTATTGAGGTCTCTAATAACAATATATTTGGCTTGATTATTCTAAGTTTTTTTTTTTTCTTTATTAAGAAACAAGGTCTTATTCTGTCATCCATGCTGCAGTGAAGTGGCCTGATCACTATAACCTCAAATTCCTAGGCTCTAGTGATTTTCTGTCTCAGCCTCCCAAGTTGCTGGTACTATGGGTGCATACCACCACACCCAGCTAATTTTTTCTTTTTTTAAATTTTTGTAGAGATGCGGTCTTGCAGTGTTGCCCAGGCTGGTCTCAAACTGCTGGCCTCAAGTGATCCTCTTGCCTCAGCCTCCCAAAGTGCTGGGATTACAGGTGTGAGCCACTGTGCCTGGCCCTTAGATAACAATTGAGGTTTTTTAATTATAAAAGTAATTTATGGCTAGGCGAGGTGGCTCACGCCTGTAATCCTAGCACTCTGGGAGGCTGAGGCGGGTGGATTGCTCAGGGTCAGGAGTTTGAAACCCAGCTCTGAGCAAGAGTGAGACCCCGTCTGTACTATAAATAGAAAGAAATTAATTGGCCAACTAATATATATAGAAAAAATCAGCCAGGCATGGTGGTGCATGCCTGTAGTCCCAGCTACTTGGGAGGCTGAGGCAGTAGGATCACTTGAGCCCAGGAGGTTGAGGTTTCTGTGAGCTGGGCTGACGCCACGGCACTCACTCTAGCCTGGGTAAGAAAGCGAGACTCTGTCTCAAAAAAAAAACCAAAAAACTAAAACAAAAAAAAAGTAATTTATATTTATTCTTGAGATACAATAGTTGAATAAAAGGTAAATATCATGGAAATCATTAGTCTTCTGATAGTTAACTGTGTTCAACAATGTAGAATAGGGCCAATCTTATATTGTAAATAATTTGTACATTTTAGCTGACTTAACTATTTTTTTGTCTAAAATCTTTTACTCTAAAATAAGGGAAAAAATAAATGAAAGATATATGATAGGTGTAATAACCTTATTTATTCAATTTATTATATCAGAACCTATATTCAATGGGAAAAAATGAAAAATAAACTACTTGGAGATAAAATGAGTTTCTAGGAAATTTATATGTACAGTTTTCAAGAACTAAGGCATGTGAGAGGGCTTTTCTATTAGCTTATTTGGAATCGGCATACTTCTGGAATCAGCATAAATCATTTTATTTCTTGGGTTCCCATCAGAAGATTTAAGCTACTATTATTTCCCTTTTTTAAAAATTTGATTACTAGAAGAAAGCATTCCTTTTTTATAGTATAAATATGTCAACTCAATTTTGTTTTAAATTTTTTTTCATATAGGTATGAAATATGACAATACATTATGTTTTATAGGCAGAAGCTTAAACAAGAATATTCTCAGCAGTTTACGACTTTGTTTCAGCAGTGGGATGTAGATGTGCAGAAAGCTGAGGAACAAGAAGAAAAACTAATTGTTGGTATCATAATTAAGTTTATAATTTATTAATACCAGTCTCAAGTAGGAATGGAGAACCTAGCCTTTTATTAGACCCATAGCACTGAGGCAAGTTCCATTAACCATTGCTGGCTATGTGTTTTAGTCCTGCTGAACTGTAACCCATGGAAGTATAGGCACATACTATATTCATACAAACCATAGTCTTTGCTTTTTATATTGGTTGGGATTCTTGCACTTCCAAGTGACAGAAGTTTGTCAAAGTACACAAGAATTATTGGTGTATATAAAATAAGTTGGAGGTAGTTTAGCTTTAGGCACAGCTGTAAGAAAACAGGGAAGGATTGCTCACATAGTGTCATCTGGGTTCTGTTGACCGTTCTTAGCTCTCTCAGTGTAGTAAGCAAGATAGTTCTTGCGATCCTAGACTTATTACAAGTTTAGTAACCCCAGTTAGTCTGAGACAATCTCAGTAGCACTGGCAGAACATTTCTCTGGAGGAATATCACCGATCTAGTTTGGATCATTTGCCCATTCCCAACCAGTCACTGTGCATTCAGCCCTATGTATCCATGGGCTCTGCATCCTCAGATTCAACCGACTGGATCAAAAATATGTGGAAAAGGCCGGGCGCGGTGGCTCACGCCTGTAATCCTAGCACTCTGGGAGGCTAGGTGGGCGGATTGCTCAAGGTCAGGAGTTCGAAACCAGCCTGAGCAAGAGCGAGACCCTGTCTCTACTATAAATAGAAAGAAATTAATTGGCCAACTAATATATATATAGAAAAAATTAGCTGGGCATGGTGGCACATGCCTGTAGTCCCAGCTACTTGGGAGGCTGAGGCAGGAGGATTGCTTGAGCCCAGGAGTTTGAGGTTGCTGTGAGCTAGGCTGATGCCACGGCACTCACTCTAGTCTGGGCAACAAAGTGAGACTCTGTCTTAAAAAAAAAAAAAAAAAAAAGTGGAAAAAAAACAATAAAAAATAATACAAATTTAAAAAACAATATAGTGTAACTATTTACATAGCATTTACATTATATATTATAAATAATCTAGAGGTGGTTTATAGTAGCAGTCCCCAACCTTTTTGGCACCAGGGACCAGTTTCATGGAAGACAGTTTTTCCACAGGGCCAGGGGATGGGGGGATGGTTTCAGGATGATTCAAATTCATTACATTTATTGTGCAGTCAAACTTCTCTGCTAATGATAATCTGTATTTGCAGCCACTCCCCAGCACTAGCATCACTGCGTCAGCTCCACCTGAGATCATCAGGCATTAGATTCTCATAAGGAGCATGCAGCCTAGATCCCTTATATGCATAGTTTACAGTGGGGTTTGTGCTTCTGTGAGAATCTGATGCCCCGCCCCCCACTGATTTGACAGGAGGTGGAGCTTATGCGGTGATGTAAGCGATGGGGAGTGCTGTAACTACAGATGAAGCTTCGCTCACTCACCCTGCCGCTCACCTCCTGTTGTGCAGCCCAGTTCCTAACAGGCCACCGACTGGACTGGTACCAGTCCGTGGCCCAGGGGTTGGGAACTGCAGACTTGAAGTATATGGGAGGATGTGCATTGGTTATATGTAAATATTATGTCATTTTATATAAGGACTTGAGTATCTGCAGATTTTGGTATCCTCAGGGGGCCCTGGAACCAGTCTCCCAAGGATACCAAGGGACAACTATAATCAGAATGTGGTCTACTCGTAATGGCCAGACTTGTGTTACCTACCCATCCCTATGGGAGATGGAAGTCAGCCCCACTCACAATATTGTATAGCGGCATTAACTATATTTTCCTTTCATTCTTTGTAATCATCAAACATTTCTTATCTAAGAGCTGAGGTACTGTTAGCATGAAATAATGCCGGGGTTGGCTGATCACCTGTTTCGGAAATGTTAACTTTTGAGATGCACGTGAAACACTCAGGTGTCGAGTAGACCACTGGTGTGAGTTGAGTGCAGGAGAGGCTGAAGATACAAAGGTGGGAATTCTCAGCATAAAGACAGTATGTAAGCCATGAAGACAGGATGAGATCACCAAGGGAGTGATTTTAAATGTAAAAGAAGTCTAAGGACAGCCCTGGAGTGCTTCCATGTTTAGAGTTCCAGGAAATAAGGGGGAACTAATAAAGACAAAGTGACCTAATAGATAGAAAACTGCTCTAGGCCAAGTAACACTTTTAAAGAAGGAAAGGGGATTAACTCTGTCATATGCTGCTTACAGGCCAAATAAGTTAGATTTGGTCAAGATAGAGGTCAAGTTGGTAGCCTGAATTAGAATAATTTTGGTGGAAAAATAAGTACAAAAATCTGTTCAGAATAAGACATAATGGGAAGGAAAGAAACGGGTGGTAACCTGAGGATAAAGGGAGTAGAGGTTTTTGTCTTGTTAAGATTAGAGAAATGGCATGTTTGTATGCTGATAGGAATAATCTGGAGGAAAAAATTAAAAATAAGGGAAAGAAGGGGACTGTTGCTGAGTTCTTAAGAGTAGATGAGATATGTGAAGAAGGTGGCCTTAGCAAGAGACAAAGATTATCCTTAGAAACAGGGGAGAAGGTAAAGTATATAAAACACAGATGTAGGTGGAGAATAGATATGGTGATGGGAGATTGAAAGTTCTCTTTGGATTGCTTTTATTTAGTGACATAGTTAAGGTCATCAGATGGTAGGAAGGTGTTGCCTCCAGGCAGAGTATCTGGAGAGTTGTATTTTCTAGGTTTGGGGTTTGAGCAAGCTATACATGGAAAAGAATAATTATAATAATTGACCATAGAATTTAAGCCAGAAAAGAGGAAAGTGGGGATATATAGGTAGGGATGACAGTGAAAAGTAGGTAGGAAGAAATGGATTATAGGTGCTGATAGGTTATTGAGCTGTAGCACTAAAGAGAGAGTAAGCTAGAATGGTAAGGAAGTAGTAGTGGTTGAATACTGGGATATATGGAGAAACATGTGTATAATGGTTAGAACACTGGAAACAACAGTGTTTGAGATCAAATACTTGTTTGAGGATTTGCTAGCTGTGAAACCATGGACAAATTATTTACCTTTATTCAGCTCATAGAAAGTTATTAGTAATGACACATCTAGGGTATGAGTATATAAGTGAATGGCTAAAGTAGGGTGGAGGGCAAAATCATTGTTGAAGAGTAGGTCAGGGAACTGAAAGACCACCATTATTACAAGGATCATTGTGTGGATATTAAAATCAAGAATTAAGACTTGTCTTGAATATCGTTAAAATTTCCTATTCACTGGTAGGATTATATATTGTTGCATATTAGTGATGAACACAAATTATCTAAACTTGGTCGTAAGAGTTAAAATGTTAAAAGTATTGATTTTAAAACTACTACTTTTAAGTTTAATGTGGAATTTTTTTTTTTTTTTGCTAAATTTAAAACTGTACCCCAGGGTGGCAGGCTCTGTACTAGCCATAGCCTCTAGCACCCACCACCAATCCTAAATTTGGATGAAGCACCATACCACGGGCATGGAATCTCACTTCCCCAGAGGATTCCCAAAGGGACAGTTCACACAACTCAGAAGTGCTGGAGAATTACTTCTCACAGGCAGAACTTTAACCAGTAGAGGCAGAGGATGGGAGAGGAGCAACAAATTCTCTCTCCATTTCCCTCTTTGATGGTCTGTTCTGAGGCGTGGTTTACTATATGGCCATGTTCACCCACCTATGACTCTTCGTCAAAGAGTAACTTGTTCAATAATATGACATCTTGAATTTGCTTGCCAGTTTTTCCTTCACTCCTTTCTCCTCACTCTTGTTGTCCTGGGATTGTACAACCCAAGAAAGCACTAGTACTCAAAAAAAAGTACTCAGTAATAAAAAAATAAATAAAATTGTACCGAAATTGTTAATTACACAATTTTTTTCTTTTGTATTTGTAGAATACATTTCGGCAGCAACAAAAGGTTTTCCAACAATCAAGAATTGTTCAGAGCCAGAGACTGAAAACAATTAAACAGTTATATGAGCAGTTCATAAAGGTCTGTTGTATATGGCAGTAATACATTCTTACAAAATATGTATTTATGGAAGTATAATTTTTTTCTAAGATTCTGGGAAAAACTTGTTTATACATTTTAAATGCTTAACATCTTTCCATTTTGAATTCATTCTTTCTGATTTAACTTAGATGATAAATGTATCTTTAGGACTGTAATAGCTTTGTGGGGATAATTCAAAATAGGAAATGGTTTAATTGGGAATTTTACTTGGAAATGTACTTATCTTGCACAAAATCCATACTTTATTAACACTTTAGTCGTAGTTCTCTGTTTAATGGAAAATAGAAAGTCCAAATAATTTCTAGGTAGGGTTTTAACTTGTCTTTGTATCCCCAGTGTTTGTTAAATAGAAAGTACCAATTGAAATTAATGAGTATTTCTTTTGTTTTCAAATGTATTATACAAGTATTTTATAGCATACTTGCTTGTATAATTATTACAGTGACCAAGATGACTTAATATGCCAACTTACCATAAGAATTAGCTGAGACATATAACAGACAGCTGAGGATTAAAAATTTGTGGATTGGTAGTTATCTACTCACACACACACACATAAATAAAAGCAAATTGTGGTCTGTGACACTGACCTTGTTCATGCAGAAATATACTTACTTTTAGTAACTATTCATAGAAGCTCAATGGAATCCTGCATATACTTTTTTTTTAATGGGGTATTCTTTTAGAGACTCTTGTTCAACTACATGTTAAAATATAACTCTTCTAAAGGAATTGAGATACTCTGAGTAAATTAGTAAAATAGTTTTCAGATTTTTTAAATAACTAATATATATGAACACAATGTTTTTTAAGTTTTTTTTTAAAGAAAGGGTTTTGCTCTGTTGCCTAGGGTCAGGTGCAGTGGCATGATCATAGTTCACAGAGCCTCAAATTCCTGGGTTCAAGTGATCCTCTTTGCCTCAGCCTCCTGAGTAACTAGGACTAACAAGCATGAGCCACCGCACCTGGCAACAAAAATTATTTCTAAAAGTACTTCCCAGTAGAGAACTTGTCAGCTTGCATTAATGCTCTCAGAGAACCATTTGTTAAATGGTGTGAAGACTTGATAAATCACTAGCTAAATGTCTCTTCTAAATGTTATCACTAAATGTTACTTAGGGTAGCAACTGTAGTATAATCTTTGATTCCTCCATCTCTTTTATCCTTCACATCCAGTTATTTCTAGGTTTGTAATTTTTACTTCAGCAGTGGTTTGTTCTTTCAATTTCCATTGGGTACTACCCTAGTTCAGGACCTCATCTTGCTTTGCTTGTACTATTAAAACTCTTAACTAGTTTCTCTGTTCTCCAATCTATACTTATAGATCTGCCACATTATCTTTCTAAAATATATTGACAGAAAACTGTCAGCTTCCCGTTCTAAATTCTTAGGTATTCAAGATCTCCCCATGACATGACCCTCTTTGTGAGCTTCAGGTACATTTGTTCATTACCTCACCTCTCCATAAAATTTCTTTCTCTAAACTCACCATGTACTTCCATTCTGCTCTTCCATTGCGCTCTTCCATTGCTTGTGCTCTTCCCCAGAATACTTTTAATTTTTTTTTTATCTATTGAAAGCTTATTCTTTAGTCAAATAAATCAGAATCAATCTGATTTAACATAGTACTGTTTATATAGTAGACACTAGATTATATGTAACTATTTGTTGAATGAATAGTAAAGATTTAAAACATAATTTTTGTTTTTCATAATTTGGAAGAGGTCATACAACAGACCATTTTATTCTCTCTAGATAATTACCTGATAATTTGGAATGCTTAATAGAAAACTTAAAATTATGGTAGTTATTGATAAGGGATTTCCAATCTATTTCTTTTTTTGTTCCATCATCCTGACCTTAACTGTTCACTAATCCATTGTTTAAGCAAAGTATATTACTGTTGTACTTCCTATATTTGATTCATATCTGATTTTTTTTTTCCTTATAGTAAGTATTTTGGTTTTTATTGCTTGGAACTTTGAAATTTGGAATAAATGATGAGTATTTCTGTTCATTCTGGAGCTATGAAAAAAATGAGCAGTATTTGAATATTAAAAAGTTCTTACTGTTGAAAATTAGTTGTAGTGGTTTACTGTAACTAGTCTTTTGTGTTTTAGAGTATGGAAGACTTGGCGAAGGAACATGATAGTCTTCTTAGTGGTGCACAAAATGAACTTAGAAAAGAAATGGCTATGTTGCAAAAAAAAATTATGATGGAAACTGTAAGTCTTTATGTTTAAATTTTTAAAATAAGGATTAATGTAAGCACTGAAATATTTTATTTGCTGAAAGAGGTATAACACTTAACTAAAAATTAAACAAATGTTTATCTCCTTTCATGAAACAGCAGCAGCAAGAGATGGCAAGTGTTCGAAAGTCTCTTCAATCCATGTTATTCTGATGACTCTTTGAAGAAAGAACTTGAACCTATATGATACAATTATAACATTAGCTAAGCAGCATGTAAGTCTTTAAAGTGGTTTAGAAATTCCAGTTTAAATTATAACACCTTTAATCATTAGCTTGTTTCATTGCAAGACCTTCCTTTGTTAATTCCCAAATAAAATCTAAACAGTTACATGAGTAGCAGCTATTCCTAAATGATATGTCTCAAGCTTTTAGCTCTTTCATGGTTATAATGAATTTTTCTCTTTAACATTGTCAATTAACTTTTAGCAATAAAAATGATTTAATTTTAGGTTTTGGCTTCAGTGTATCTGTATTAGTCCTAAAAGGTAGAAAGCACAAGTATAGAAGGTTACCTTGTTCTTCTTTAAGAAAAAAAGAAATACAAATCTATTTTACATGTACATCCTTATCTATATAAGTTGTACAACCAGTTCAACCAATTCTAATGAAAATAAGATGAACTTAAGTTTATGTTCTAGAATAAAACTGTTCTTACCTCTGAACATTAAATCATCAACTGAACAAGAGATATAAATAATCAGTTTTAAGATATGGATTTGTGAATCTGTCATTTCCATAAGACATCAAAATGTCATTTAAATGACACATATGCCCTTAGCAATGAATAAGAGCACATCATTAACATACCTAATTACTTATGGTTTAAGTATATGACATCTGTCTTTAACGATAAATTACCTAGAATGTTTTTTCAGTTTTAATATTTGGTAATACTGATTTTTGATAGTTTAATTTTACATTTCAAACCCAAATATCTTTTAAAATGTACATTTTTTATAAGGATTGACATATAAACACTTGATCTAATAAATATTAAATTGTTTTAGCATTTGTTTGAAATCAGTTGAACTTATTTTTTGCTGAGATTGTTTTCCATGAATAGAAGAGGAGCAATTTTCTCCTGCTTTTCTGTTTTAAATTCTAATTTTTGACTCTATAGCCCACCCCTATCTTAGTTTTAAGGTTTTCCCAGTATTAAAAAACAAGTCCACATAGATTCTTTTTCTAATTGTGATAACGTGTATAGGAAGATATTAGTCCTCCACCATTAACAAATATTTGACATTAAAAGGACAGTTTATTTCCTAAAATTTTGAACTTAGTAAGGGATTTTCCTTTTAAGCCAAAGTATGTGTTAGAATATAAATCTTAAGTACTACTCAAACTTCTAAGAAGGTCCTTACTTGAGAAGTTTTACCAATAGCTACAGAGGCAATGTAAGTAGTACTCAAAGTGTTTGCTGTGTACTTAATTCACATAAGTATATATTTTTTTCCTTTTAAGGAATATGTTTCACTGTTTTTTTAAATATGCCTTGTTCTGGCCTATTGACAGATGTAGTACATGTTCATTATTCCTTTATTTTTCTGATTATTTCATCATATGGTATATGGTCTACAGAACTATTATATAAAATTAAAAATAGGGTCAGATGGGAGCTGAAGATTTGGATCACCAAAGATCTTTTATACCACAGTAATTAACGTGCCTCATTTGAAAAATGATACGATTTTTAAAAATTCTTAGAGCCTTACTTGACTCAATAATTACAATATTATAAGCCAAGCACTTACGCAGTATTATGAGCTTACTTTTCCATTTTTAGCAAAGTACACTCAAAATGGCTAAAATCCTTTACATTCTCAATTGTTATATAATCTTTTGGCAGTGAAAACACTAAGTATATAAGTATTTCTCAAAGAGACTGCTATTTAGAACTACAGGGTTTCTTCTCTTTAAGATTGAAATTAGTTTTGTTTCTAATTTATAGATTGCATTACTCTGAGAATACCTGTGATCAAAAATGATACACAATAAGGGCTTCATTTCTGAAACAGACATAATAGAATCTGCAGTATTTATATTTTATATTAAAATATAACCTTATTTGATAGTATACTAGCCTCCTGCATAGGGGGATTTCCTTCACTCATAGGTTCCCCTAACTGCATCTCCTCCTTTCCTTGGGCTATTAGTCAGTCAATATGCTTGTGAACCTGTTCAGGTGCTTGATGACAGGAAGTCTTGAAGATATTTAGATGAAGGTGTCTTGAAATTTGCAGGCACAAAGCACTAAAGTATATCATCATATCAAATGAAGAAATGACCTTTAGAAGCAAAAAGAAATATATAAAATTGATTATGGTTGATCTTTTCTCAAGTAGCAGTTACTGTTCTGTTTTCCCCCAATGCTCAAATCTTAACCTAAAATTCTTTACCAAAAATAATACATTTTAAAGTACTCTGATATACTTCATATTTGGACCTCACTCTAGTCCTCTGGAATATGCAGGTTATTGCACAATTATAGAAACTGAGGCTCAACGAAATAAAAGGACTAGACTAAAACACAAAAAGCTCGAAAGTAACAAAACCCAAGTTTTCAGACTCTACATTCTTTCTTCCCGCTGTGCAATGAAGCTATAAATTTCCTTCTAGAACGCGATATCAGTCATATCTTGTAATAAATTCACTCCATCGAATGTATTGTAAGAAGATAAAAAGTTCTGGAAGGCCGGGTGTGGCAGCTCACGCCTATAATCCTAGCACTCTAGGAGGATGAGGTGGGCAGGTTGCTCGAGGTCGGGAGTTCGAAACCAGCCTGAGCAAGAGCGAGACCCCATCTCTACTATAAATAGAAAGAAATTAATTGGCCAACTAATATATATAGAAAAAATTAGCCGGGAATGGTGGCGCATGCCTGTAGTCCCAGCTACTTAGGAGGCTGAGGCAGCAGGATTGCTTGAGCTCAGGAGATTGAGGTCGCTATGAGCTAGGCTGACGCCATGGCACTCACTCTAGCTTGGGCAACAAAGCGAGACTGTCTCCAAAAAAAAAAAGTTCTGGAAAAGACACCATAGTTAACGGGAGGCGTATATAAAAATGTGTTTACAAAATTAAGGAGGAGGGCCTCTAAGGGAGGGCTTCTATTTAGAGACTTTGCCCAGAGTCCACAGTCAAATGCTTCTTTTCAGAAAATTAAGTCCAGGATAAAGAGGAGCCTCATAACTCTGCCCTTGCAGAGGGAATTCTTCTCACCCATAAGGGGAAAATCTCCATCAGGCTCTTTTCTTTTCTCTCTTTATCAGGAAGCTTATGCCAAAGGGTACATATGCTTTGGCCCTCATTTTTTGTGCTGGTGTGTGTTTTTAAGTTGTTCACTTAGTGTTTTTGACTTCCTCAGTTCTCCAGTCTCCATCATTGGTGGAAACCAGGCTAACTACTCATTGCAAAATAGGTGCTTGAATTTTTAATACCTGATATTTTAATTTTATCAAACAATTCCACTTGGTAATATATATCTAGGTTCACTAAAAGAAAACTTACATTGAGTTTTGACATACTTTGAATAATCACTCCATTTCTTAAATTCGGATTGTTTTGGAGCCCTAAAAATATTTATAGTCAATAGCAAATTAAATTATTCTGGTTTTCAAATATTTTTTATAATATTGCCTCAAAAGTCGTTTACCTAAAAGGATTAAGAATTATAGCTCACCACCACTGTAGGAAGAATGGAAGACTTTTGAATGGACTATGAGTGAATATTAAGTTATTAATTTACTTCAGAAAAAGTATACTATACAACTTTGTGAAGGATCATCAGATGTACCCTGTGGGTGGTACACAAAAACAGATTTCTTAAATACTTAAATCTAAAAAATACAGGAGATTATTTGAATTTTCAAAAGATTCATTGCTGGGTGTTTTTTTTAAGTGTATTTCAGAGTTTATATCTCACTAACAATTTAGTGAGGTCCAGAGAGAAAAATACAGTAAAACTATTCAAATACACCATCGACTGAAGAACAACCATAAAGATATGTCTTAATATACAAAATTTAATAATGCTCCATTTATCTAATTTTGTGATTGAAGTATTACCAATGATGATTTTCTTTTCCTCAGATGGCTAAAGTGTTTCTCTTAAGCACTGTACTCTGTATTTTATAATCATTTTGAAGATAAATTATTATGTGTTATCTACATCCCTTTCTTAAGATACAATCAATGAGAATTTGGCCTTTGCTTGATGACTGAGTCATTATTAATACATATTATATACTATCCTCAAGGACTGTACAGATAGGGTTGCTTGCTTCTAGCATAAAATGGTCTCAGAATCCTGTACATTCTATTCTGTTTTGTTTCCTCAATATTAGCTGACAGTTATTGATGCAAAATAAGGTTCCCACCTTTGCCAGCACTAACACCATCCAGTTTGCTGGTTACCTGCTGTAAACTGGGAATAATTCTAATAAGCTTGATTAAGTAAAGTCAGAAAGTCTGTTGGGCAGAGTTAAGTAGTTTTTGACATCTTTGAACTTTTTTTTTTTTTTTTTGAAGAGAAAGATATTTTTAGGTACACTTGTTCTGTTTCTAAGGATCTAGGTTGTTAGAAGTCTGATCTCCAGATATGTTGGCTATTTCTATGTACAATATAGAATGAGTCATAGCTTGACAGAAGTAATTCAAATATTCAGAAACATTTACTACATAGACTATTGAGGCTACTGATAGCTCACTGAAATGGCTCTTTAGCATAGTGTGATCAGGCATCTGTTAAAAGACAAAGAAAAAGCAGCAGTACTTACCATTGCTATCCACAGAACAACATATTCATCTATAAAATTATTAAAGTACTGGTCTAAAAACAACAGACCTGGCCCAAAAAAGACAGTGTCTTGAAGATAAAGTTCACTTTTAGTCATGTGAGCTATCTATAAAAAAGGAAAAAAAATAATTTCACTATTAAGTTTTAAATGTTTTAGCTCTTATTTTCAGGACAAAATTATAATTTTAATTCACTATTAAGACAAAAATAAGACCATTTAATCTTACATTTGATATGGGAATACTTATCTACATCTCAAATTCATGACTGGGTAACTTATTAAAGTTTCTAATGTTTAAATTCCTTGAAAATTGTAAATTTAGAAAATTATAATTGATAATTACAACTAAACAAATAATTAACTGAATATACCATTAATTCATATCACAGTTTTACTTGGAGCACAAATAGCTAATTATTTATTATGATGTTGACATTACAAGAGAAAACCTACACATTATATGAAGTAATTTACAGTTTTGTGTTTGAGGACCAAGTACATTATTTATACCACGAATCATAAAAGAATTTCTTACCACTAATTTTTGTGAGACTTTAGCAAAGACACACCCAAACATTAGGGTATAAAGACAAGGATGCTTTTCAAACACATTAGTTGCTGACTTTTTATAGATCATTATTGCCAGTATAATAATTAGTCCTATGTGGAGTCCAGGTGACAAGACACTGGTGCCCTAAGGGATAAAGCAGAAAATCAATATCAGATTTTAACACTGTATTTATTACAATGCAAACATTTTCTGAGCATCCATTTTGTGCAAGGAACTAGAGAACCTAAAGAAGAGTATGATGTAATATATGGCCTAAAGGCACATATAAACCTTAGCTGTGCTTTTCATACTTCTACAGAATCCAGGCTTACACAGACACAATATAGTGCCACAGATGTCTGATTGTAATTTTATATTCACACACCTTTTAAACTAATAACCAGCTAAAAATTAATGCAATTTATTCTATATCAACTTTTACTTTGTTGAAGGCCATCAACACTTGTATTGCTAAATTAATATTTTTGTGGAGATACTGAAATAAGCTTATCCTGCTAATTCTACAAAATATCTTAATTCTGCTCTCATTTTTCTCTACACCAATATCCCTCCTCCCATCTTTTTGCATTCAGACTGCATGTCCTCCTATGTAAAACTATAATCCAGGCCATTAGTTTTTTTTGAGGAGCAAGAAAGAGAAGTTTATTAATTTGCTGTCAAATGAGGAAAATGGAGACTACTGTCTAAAAATGCCAGCTTACTAATAAGCAGAAATACAGAACTTTTAAGGGTAGGTTCTCAGTTTCAGGCAATTGCTGTTCAACTACAGTTGATAATTCTGATCATCCCACCTCCATCCTATCTCTGCTGAAGACAATCCTGTGACCTCTACCCTACACCTGGACAATTCCTTGCAGCACAAAGAACAAAGGACAGCCCCCCCCCGCCGACCCTTCCCAACCACTAGTCCAAGGCAGGGATGCAGGTTTTATAATAGTTCTCAAAGAGTGAGAAGGTTCTAAAGAGACAGAAAACATTTATGCGGTTTTTCCAGGCCATTCCGTGTTACATATTCCCCACTGTCAACATTTCCATTCCAAATCTATGGGAGGTAATGTCATCACTGGGCTACTTCCTGCTGACTTACAGCAACATTTTAAAAGGAAGGTTTATACTTATGTATACCATTGCAAAGCTTTGGCAGTATATTTACAACAAGAGATTACCCGGCAAAAAAAATAAGCAACAACTACAACAGTGAGGACTGACAAGGCAAAATGGGCTGTCGCCTTGTACATCATGTCCAATACTGGCCAGGCCATTATATTTTTGTCTATGTGAACTAGTCTTCTCTCAGCACTGCTTATCCTAAACAAAATATTGAAATAAATTTGGTATTAAGGCTTACTAAATCTATAACCAATTTAAATGTGTTCCTTAAAACAGCCTTACTTGTTTAAGTTTAGATGTTTTATGTAAGAAATTACTTGAAAATTATAGTAATAATACTATAAATACTGTAATATTATATACATAACATTATACTACTATATTATAATAAATTATAACAATTTAAAGTAAGTACTTTGTTTTATATATTGTTACTCTTAGGTTTCATTTGAGAAAAAATTTTCTAAAAAAGTTGAAAAATCACTAGTTTAAGAGTTTGAAATCAACCTCTTCCTAGCTTGTGTTTGATTCTTAAGTCATCCCTCAAACATTTAATAATCGATTATTTCTTAGTGAAATATTCTCTGAAGTAGACACTGATCCTTACTAAATCTTATTTTCTTTAGTGGAACATATGTTTCAGCTAGTGTTCTATTTTATCATCCATGGTCAAGTGATATGTATTCCTAAGCACCTTATGCAAAACACTGTACTGAGGTCAACTGACAAAACACCTCAAGAAATGACAATTTTCCCAAATATATCAGAACTTATATATCTAAATGAATTGTATACTTTGCTTCTGAATTATGTATATAAAATTCATAAAGGTAATTTATGAACTATGAGGACTCCTTTGAAATTGTCTTAAGAGTCAATTTACAAGTCATTTAAGAGAATGAGACTTTTAAAAATATACTAAAAATGCTGTAGCACATGTTTATGACTCATTTATTAGAGCTGGCTCCAAATGACTTTGACTGCTTCCCCAAATCAAATCCACCCATCAAGGATAGAAATTTTGAAATACAGAGCCAAAGAAATTAATGAGAATATGCTATAGCTTAAAGCAATCCTAAAAAAGGCATTCTAACAATGTTTTGGTAATAAGATGGCATCAGTGAAATAAGTACTTATCTTTCTATGTTCAACTACCTTGAAGATGGCAATAGGATTTAAAAAACACAGACATTATGTTATGTTTGTTTAAAACCTTGGCAGGAATTCAGACTTTTTACCACTTAAAAGTACTGAAGTTTTAAAAAACAAATGTGAATAAATACAAAAGTATCATAGCATGAGCAAGGTGTAAAGAACACAAGCACAAGGTATACCTACTCGAGAATCAGGGAAAAAAAATTACCTTTTACAATATTGGCATAGTATATTTCAGTGAAATTTCAGTAAAACTTACTTCATGAGTAATAAATTGCCCCAAATGTGAAATCATTGACTTTTGGCACCTTTCCTGCCATTCATTCAGGAACTCATTCCCTACTCTTCCTCCTCTCCCCTAAATAGTACAGGGCACAAAATTCAGGAAAACAAATGGCAACTCTTAATTATGTACAGTAACAAATCTGGATGATTAAATGTCAGCAAAGCTTGCACAGAGCAAGCTTGTAGAAAGACGAAAAAATTTTTTGTTAGTCTAAACTTTTTAAATGCTTTTGTATATGTGCCTAAAATTAATTCTTTAGGATAGTTTCCTTCCCTGTTCTTGAACTTTGGCGTATTTTTAGTAACTTTTTAAAAACTGATAAAATTTATCATAAAATTAATCCTGAATGATGATGAGATTAATGTCTTACTGCTATAGTGGATCCATTCTTGCCAACGCCGCCATGGAGGATAACATGGAAATAATTTGAACAGGAAAATATTGCTCCACCCACTACTCCAAGAACTGGAAGGATCTTCAATTTTACTTCTAGAATGGGTATCTTTAGGGGTAGAGGAAAAAAACAAATCATTAAGAAAACAATTTCTTTTCCTATTAAATAGTAAAGAAATACTATGATATAGCCCTCTACAACAAGCTATCCTTTTTCTTGAAATCAAACCATCACTTCTGGAATTTAGCCCAAAGTGGTAACATTTTTTGAAATTGCTTTACTAAGTGAAAAGTAAACCTACCAAATTAGCTTAGTCTATTTACATAATTGAGTAAATGTTTAATCTCACAAGACTTTATGTGACTTAAACATGAAAAAGGATAGTTCACTTGTATTTAGTAGCCTCTAAAAAGCAGCATTACAGGAAAGGCAGACACCATGATCTGCATCATTAAATGTGACAAATACCATAATGTGTGTGCATGCAAAAAATATGTGTAGTTAATATCCAGGGTTAAATCTCTATCAATATATTTACCTGTTGGTCAATTGCTGTTCAAGAAACCTTCCAAAGGGCAGCAAAGGATTTAAAAAACAGTAACAAATGAATTGCCAGAGCTCTAGGCTATTGTGTTTTGAAAATACTTTGAAATATTGTATCAAAATTTGTAGAAACTACAGGTTAACAATTAAATTTAGAAAACCTGCATCAAAAATAAGTATGCTTCTTAGAATAAGCAGGTGTATTTTCTTCCTATGATTGCCAAAAATATTGAATTAAACAATTTTAAGATTCAATTTCAAATTTAAGACAACCATACCTAACTTAATGACCAGAGTTGCTTAACTGCTTCTAGGTCCACATTTACCTTCTTATGGGTACTAGCTGAACAGCTACCATAAAAGACACATAACCATCCCTCTAATATGTTGTATGGACCTATGGTAGCCTATCCTTGATTCTATTATTTATTCTTACATGATAAGAAGAAATATGAAAGTCTCAGGGAATGTACCACCACTTAAAATTATGCTTAAAGTCTATCTCTAAGCCTTCTGATATGAACAGTAACTGGCAATTCTGATACTATTTGCCACAGGGAAATCTTTTACTATGTTAATAAACTTTATTTTTTAAAGTAGTTTTGGATTCACAGCAAAATTGAGCAGAAAGTACAGAAAGTTCCTACATACTTCCTGCTACTCCCCCATGCCCAGCCTCCCCCACTATCAACATCCCACACCAGAGTGGTACATTTGTTACAATTGAGGAACCTACATTATCACATCATTATCAAACTTCATAGTTTAGAGTTCAGTCTTGGTGTTGTACATTCTATGGGTTATGACAAATGTATAATGACATGTATCCACCATTATAGTGTCATGCAAAATAGTTTTACTACCTAGAAATTCTCTGTGCTTCACCTCTTCAACAACCCTCCCTCCCTCAACCCTGGCAACCTATCATCTTTTTACTACCTCTATAGTTTTGCCTTTTTAAAGAATGTCGTATGTTGGAAAGTATATAGCCTTTTCAGATTGGCTTTTTTGTTTTTGTAACAAGCATTTAAGGTTTCTGTCTGTCTTTTCATGGCTTGATAGCTCATTTCTTTTTAATGCTAAATAATATTCCAATATTCCATTGTCTAGATATACCACAGTTTATCCATTCATCTATAAAGGACAGTTTCCAAGTGTTGGCAATTATGAATAAAGCTGCCATAAACATTTGCGTGGACATAAGTTTTTGATTCATTTAGGTAAATACCAAGGAGTGTGACTGCTGGATCATATGGTAAAAGTATGTTTTAGTTTTTTATCTTTTTTTTTTTTTGAGACAGAGTCTCGCTCTCTTGCACAGGCTAGAGTGCCGTGGCGTCAGCCTCGTTCACAGCAACCTCAGACTCCTGGTCTTAAGCAATCCTCCTGCTTCAGCCTCTGGGTAGCTGGGACTACAGGCATGCACCACTATGCCTAGCTGATTTTTTTCTATATATTTTTAGTTGTCCAGCTAATTTCTTTCTATTTTTAGTAAAGATGGGGTCTCACTCTTGCTCAGTCTGGTCTTGAACTGCTGACCTTGATCGATCTTCCCACCCTGGCCTCCCAGAGTGCTGCTGGGATTACAGGCGGGAACCACCACACCCAGCCTAT
The DNA here is from genome assembly GCA_008750895.1 of Mirza zaza. Lineage (NCBI taxonomy): Eukaryota > Metazoa > Chordata > Mammalia > Primates > Cheirogaleidae > Mirza > Mirza zaza. Next base: position 33,425 of record VSMD01135795.1, on the reverse strand, counting down.
CTCTTACTATTTTTACCGGATATATATAGCTTAGTGATTACAAATCTAAGTCTGGACTTAGTCTGCTTAATTTCTGGTTCCAGTACTTACTTCTCATGTGTCCTGGGGCAAATTACTTAATATTCTAAGGCTTACTTATAAAACAGAATAATAATAATAATATATATTTCATAGGATTGTTCTGAGGGACAGATGAAACTGATGGTAATATGTTTAAGAACACAGTAAGTGTTGAATGAATGTCAGTCGTTGGCTATTGATACTATCCGTATTATTATTCTTAAAACTATGAGCAAAAAGTTGTGAATCAGTTAGCCAATGTTGTGGCCTTAGATTGTAGTGACAGAATAATGTTTCTTCATAAATTTTCTTCCTATGCAAAAAGTTTAAATTTTTGACAGTCGCCTCCTTAAAGAGCCAACTTTTATCAAAATACTGAGGTCACCCACCAAGCAGAAAATAAAAACACTCCTTAATATGGGAATCTTTACCTCAAAGTGGAGTATAAAAATGCAAATTAGCTAATTTTCTTTCCTAATATTGAGGGATAAAATTTCAAATGTAAACTATTTTACTGGATTTTTAAAAAATATTTATTTTATGAGACAAATTTTAGCCTGGTAAAGGTAATTCCAGTGTGTTTCTGTTTGTTTGTTTTATATTAGGGAAACTGGGTGGTTTCCTTCTGAAGTAATATATTTATTCATAGAAGAAAATGCTATAATAAAGTATATAGGGATAGTAACATAAAATGAAGGGAAAACATTAAGAAATGGAATAAATATTAAACACAATGCAAGGAAGGCTTTTTGAAGAAAATTAAAAATTCAATATTTTTTCATAAATATTTTTAAAGTACTTAAATATAAATTTAAATATTCAGATTTACCGTATAGTCCCACATTGTTGCTCCTCCAAATGTAGACAACACAAAGACAATCACTAAAGCTATCTGAATTTCAGTTACATCCACTCTAAAGAGGAAGGATAAAGAATAGATAAGGTGTTTGTAAATAAAATTCCTTAATATGGAGATTAGTTACAAAGATGTAAAAATCTCTATGGGCTTAGTTTATTTTTACCTTTACTTCCATCATTGAATTATCAACTGACTACACTATTAAGTAAAAAAGGCTACAGATCAACATGTGTTCACACATAGGTAAACATGAGTATATGCAGAGGGGAAAAAACTTGTGTAGCATATATCAAATTGTTAATAGTTATCACAGATTACAGACGACTTTTATTTTCTACTTTATGTTCTTCTGTAAACTCTGAAATTTTTATAACAATTATTCATTACTCTTGTAAACCAGGAAAAAATATATAAAGATAGATAGCCATATGATTTAAGTAAATTCTGAAACACTCCCAAGTCAATTTCACTTAAAAAGTAGGGAAAATTCCAGCAGTCTTCCTTATTATTACTAATAGTATAGTTTTCTAGTCTCCATAAACATTTTCCCTTAATATATAAGCATGTTGAAATTTCTCTCCAAAAACCACTAACCAACCTAGTCCCTCTATTCTACATTCCTCTGAAGCTGTCAAACTCTCTCTTCTTTGCTCCAAGAATAGGCTGACTGAAGATGAGTCTATATTTGTAATTTTCTCCTCTTTTCATATTTGCTGCTTAACCCATTGTAGTCTGGCCTTTGGCTCCATTATTCTACTAAAATTGTTTAAAGTAAACGGTGACTTTCAATTTGTCGAATCTAAGGGAAACATTTCTGTAATTATTTTGCATAAGTTCTTTACAATATTTAAGATGATCAATCCCTCTTTCTTGAAATGCTTTGCTGTTTTTATTTATTCCATACTTTCTCCTGATTTTCCTACCTTACTGGAGCTCTTTTTAGGCTCCTTTCTAGACTGCTTCTTTCTCTATATCTTAAATGCTGTTTTCAGAATTTCATCTGAAATTTTGTTCTCTGAACAATGTTATCTATACTTAAGACTACCATCTATATCTAATGACCTCTAAATCCATATTTCCAATCTACATCTTTTTTCCTGAGCTCTAGATTTTTATATCCATCTACCTACTTAACATGCACTTGGATATCTGTAAATGCTAAAGGAATACTTACTGTATTATAAATATAAGAAATGTAGGGATTAGATGATAAAATATAACCAGATATGGAAGAAAGAGACTTCTCAACTGAATTATTTTGGGGGCAGTTAGAAGGAAAAGGTGAACTGAACCTTAATTCACAAATAAATGAAAATATGAATAATGACATCTAGTATTTGTAAGATCAGTGACAGGCAAACCAAGGCCTTCAGGCTGCCTGGAGTAATAATAGTCCAGTTAGTTGAAAAAAGTAAACTTAAAAATATAATGTATGGTACTTTGTGGAGGGAAAAGGGGAAAAGTACAAATATTTACTGAGCATCTATTATTCATCTTATGAGCTATAAATTATTTCTAATTTTTAGAGAGGGAAATTGAAATGATCTTTTCAATGTCTATATTGGAACAGTTGAATACTGCTATAGGAAAATGACTTCAGAACCAACATTCTTCCTACTAAAGACTCATTACCAGTGTTGTACTCTTTTTGCAGTAAACAATGATAGAACATTGTTATCCATAATTTTCACAGGGTATGACTAGTGACCAGAAGCAACTAAGAAAGCAGATAAGGATTATAGAACAAACTTTCTCTAGATGAAACATAATAACACATTTAGATGTTGAGCTAGGAACCTGATGTCACATATGTATCATTCTTACCACAGATTTTAAATTACATTCATAGTTTTGTTCCCCTTCTGTGCCTTTTAAGGATAAACTAAATAGATTATAATTCTTGAGTCTGGAAAAAAGAAAGCTGAAAGGATATGATAAAGATCTATTAAATTATGACATTTATTGGAAGAGTAAGGGTGGAATCACTCACCAAATCCTCAAATATTTGAACTATGAATAGACAGTTGAAGCTTGAAAGATATATTAGACAAAGAAAATAATATTCTCTGTAACAATAAACTTAGGGAACTCACTAATGCATCCAGATTTTTAAAAAATCCAAAGAAAGGCTTAAAAAAGTTAAGAAAGATGGATATTGGAGATTTGGTAAGGGTATATCCTTAACTCCCCAGGCTGTGATCGTGGAGAACAATCCATAATAGTGTTATTCAAAGTGTGGGACAGAGTTTGTTCCAATGAGATAAGTATAGAAATTGAGAGTTAGCATTAGAAACTTTCACAGCAATTTTTTTTTTTTGAGACAGGATCTCACTCTGTCGCCCCAGCCTAGAGTGCGGTGGCCCATCATCACAGCTGACAGCAACCTCAAAATCCTGGGCTCAGGCAATCCGCCTGCATCAGCCTCCCAAGTAGCTAGGACTACAGGTGTGTGCCACCACACCCAGCTAACTTTTAAATTTTATGTAGAGACGGGAGGGTCTCACTATGTTGCTCAGCTGATCTCCAACTCCTGGCATCAAGCAATCCTCTCACCTCAGCCTCCCAAAGTGCTAGGATTACAGGCATGAGCCACCACACCTGGCCTTTTTTTTTAAAAAAGTTACTTTCTTATACATTTTTTATTTATTCATTCATTTGTTCATTCTTAGAGATAGGGTCTCACTATGTTGCCCAGGCTTGTCTTGAACTCCTGGCCTTAAGTTATCCTCCTGCCTCAGCCTCCCAAGTAGCTGGGATTATAGGTGCAAGCCACTGTGCCTGGCCTTTTTATGGCAATTTGACAGAATATTGCTTATGAATCAAATGAAATATTGAGGTCTGTATAAGTCTTTTTTATTTTTTTATTTGTTAATTGCATGTTATTAGTCCAGGACGGATCGAGGGAGAGGAGAGGGTCTGGTACTTTACTACAGATAGTTTGAGAAATGAATCTAATACCATATGGAAATTCTCAGGGTTTTGAAAGAAAGGAAAATTAATACTGAATCTATAAATATTCACATGTAAATAACAAAATACCACACAATACAAATTAACACTGGACTTGAATTTAAAATGCTTGGTTTAGAATTAAGCTTTTAAGCATTTTTTGTGCTATTGAATTACATAAGACCCTTACTATATTTTATAAATAAGATATGCCTTATCTCACATGGCAAGCGTAAGTACAGGGTCAGATTTTAACTATAATTTTTCCATAACTGTACTAAGGAAAGTATTAATGCATCATTAATAAACTAAACTTATATTATTTAAACTTATATTAACACTATAAACTTTATTATATAAACTAAAAATTGAAAATTATAGTTAAAAATAGCTACTAACATTTTGTGGTTTAAATGATCTAATTCAAGGTAACAAATATGTATTTATACTGAAATCTACATATTTTCAAGAGATAAAATATAACAACTAAAATATTCACAAGTAAAACAATAGCACTTCTGTTCTATGGAACAGTATAGAAAAGTATTTCTATATTCATTAGAAAAATATAACAGTATTTAGTCACTCTTCCTTCCCTACTTACTTTTTCTTCATACAATTAGGAGAGGCAATCTGCCACGAACACCGCCATCCCTTCATGTTTCTTGCTGGGTGTGCCAAGAATGCAAGATCCTGAATACTTTTTACCTGGGCCATTTCTCGGGGTTGTGTATTCAGTGAGCAACTTTGAAGAATGAGGTTACATCTCCCCAAGACAAAGAGCAGGCTTGCTTCTGCTTGCTATAAAATGGAGCGATTCCCCAGTATTCCTCCGCCATAATGCAACACACTGCCTGTGCAGGGATTCATGTAGGCCCACCTGTGTGCTCCCGAGACTGCAGGAGGGTGGGAACATGGGAACCTGGCACATACATGAACCTCTGGCTACTGCTTTTGCCCTGCGTAATAAAGCTGTCCTCTGCCTCTGACCCAGACGTTTTGTGTCTTTTGCCAGCGTCTATGAAACATTAATAAGCTTGGTTGGTAGCTTTTAAGTAGGGTAAAAACCCAGGCCTTTTACAGTTCTTGACATATAGCACTTACCACAATCCAACATATTATATGTAGCATTTACATGTTTAGTTGGTTTTATTGTATGTCTCTCATGTTAGAATGTAAGCTCCACTGGGGCAGGGATTTTGTTTGTTTTGTTTACTCTCACCTCAGCACCTTGAACAGGGCCTGACATATAATGGATGCTCAATAAATATTGGTATAAATAGTACAAAAGCACTTATTCAAACCCATTGTATAAATATTGCATCAGTATTCTTTTTTTCTTTTGAGTCAGAGTCTCACTCTGTTGCCTGGACTAGAGGCCATGGCATCAACCTAGCTCACAGCAACCTCAAACTCCTGGGCTCAAGCGATCCTTCTGCCTCAGCCTCCCGAGTAGCTGGGACCACAGGCACGTGCCACCATGCGTAGCTAATTTTTTCTATATATTTTTAGTTGGCCAATTAATTTCTTTATATTTTTAGTAGAGACAGGGTCTCGCTCTTGTTCAGGCTAGTTTCAAACTCCTGACCTTGAGCGATCCTCTTTCCTCGGTCTCCCAGAGTGCTAGGATTACAGGCGTGAGCCACCGTGCCTGCCTGGCCCACAATAACCTTTTAAGACAATTATAATGAATATCCCCATTTTACGGAAGAAGAAACTGAAGAAAATGAACTTAATATATTTCTGGCCAAATAACTGGTATGTTGGAACCACAATTTGATTCTACCCAGTCTGATTCCTGAGCCTGTACTTTTAAGTATTATACTTAAAGCAGAATCAATACTAAAAAATGATTTAAAGGGCTTTGACATTTGGAAAAAAGAATATGTAGCAAAATATAGTGACATTAGTAAAACCTTAATTTCTTTAGCCCAGTTAAAAAAAACTCATTTGGCATGTTTTTCGTCATTCTTTTAGAAAAAAGGGAAACAACATAAAACAGGTTTGAACCAAGAATATATTCACAAAACAAATTTCTACAGTATATTCTGAGATTGTTTGGCCTGGTTTCATATATCTGTATTCAAATACTATAAAAATTAAACTCAAAAATTGATTAGAAAATCCATCCTAGTGAAAAGAGACACTGGTTCAGTTTGTAAGAATTTCCGGAGGCTTAGTTGATGGCCTACTTAGAGATCTTTCTTGTTAGTTTAAGCAGGACCACCAATTTCTCCTACTCAATGGCTCAATGATATTTTTACTTTGGCAAGGTGAAACAAATGTACTGGTTAGGATAAATGCCATATGGAGTTAGTATTTAAGTGGCTGACCCCTGGAACATTATGGGATCCCTTTCACTCCCCTACAGGATCAGCACTGAACCACATTAGCCATTTCCCTAATGTTCTGAGTACTTCCCTCACGCTCCTGCCTAAAATGCTCTTCCCCAGTCTGTCTGGCCTATTCCCATCCACAGGTGACTCATCTTTGTATCTCCAATTTTAAGTACATATACTAAGCTCTCAATCAATAGCAAATGAGTATAAACTAGGCCAGAAACATGAACTAATTCAGAAAGATTTTTAACGAAATTAGGAATCAAAAAGGGCAAGTATTAGTCATTAAATAATAACAATTAACCAAAACATTACATTATTACTCCAGTTTACCATAGCAAGTTCAGCAAATTAACTAAAATGCACTATACTTTGCAAAGCTGCTTTTTCTTTTAGCATATCTTAATCTAATTAAATAGATACAGATTCTTAATTTTTGATCCGTGGGCTCTTGATCAGAATGTAAGGAATCAGCTAAAGATTCTCATTTTCCATAAAAACCCTCTTAACCTCATTCTGCCCAGTTACCTTCTCTTTAGTTAGAATTTCTTCAGAGCTTCCAGAAACCTAAAGCAAGTCATTTTATACTTGGAATGGAGTATATCAGCAGTGTCACAGAAGTTATTTTCTCATCTTTTTAATAAATGTACCATACAGTTCATAAAATAGGGACTAAATCTTAAATGAATTTGGTGTCCTTCCACAGCAACTAATACATTCCTGATCCCACTGTATTAAGCAGCAGTCATTACAAGTGTGGGGTTGGAAGTCAAATAGACTTGAGTTTTAATAGTGGCTCTACCACTTACTGGCAGTATATTTGCACTGCCTCATTTGTACAGTGGAGAAAAAATACCCATCTTAGAGTGTTCATGTGAGGAATAAAAGAGAGAGTGCATGTAAAGCACTTAGGACAGTGCTTGAAATATGCAAGTGCTCCATAGGTAGTAAATACAATTATTCCATAATTTCAAATCAATGTGAAAAACTGCCTAAAGCCTGTCCTCTGCTAAATGCTCCATAGTTTTGAGCTTCTCCTCTCATTTATCATTAATAGAGATTTTTTTCAGAGCTACTGTTTCTCCTATGGAGCATCAACATGGGGCTAAAAAGAATTAGCAGACATGGGAAACCAAAGCCAAGAAAGAGCAAATGGCAGATGGTTCTTAAAAGGATCAGGCAGAGAGGAAGCTGTATGAGAAACAGGAACAGAGAATGTCACCCTAGCTTTCTGCACTATTTCCTGGTGTCTCACCAGAGGCATACATATTATCTGATGTTTAGCAGTAGCATTTACAAGGTGTTTTTACATCTCACCAACTGTCTACCACAACTGAGAGTCTCACAGTTACCTCTTGTTGGTGACTGGTGTCAAGGGGGTTCCCCTTTTTGGGTACATGAAAATTTGACCTTAGACTCCATATCACATTATTTTATTGTATGAGTCAAGGGCTACTTATTTAACTACTACATATCCTTTTTCTATATTATTTGGGTCTCTTATTTTTCTTTTTCTCAAGTCTATTGTAAGCTTGGGCTAGTAAGCTGGAGAAGGGGAGAAGACAAATAAAATTATTATCAAATAATGTAACTATTTATAACACGCAAATTACCTAAAAGACTTAAGGTGTAGTATTTATGCTCCAATAAATTAAAAAACAATTTAAATTACTGATTGAAGATTTGTTCCCCTTGTTATGGATAAATGACATAAGAGACTGTGAAAATGAATTCCACTATATTTTTAAATGTACAACTTACAAAACATACTTACTTTCCAAATCTCAAAACGCCTGAAACGTAAGTCTGCCAATGAGCACAATAAAACATGAACATCCCAATAAAACAGCAGAAAAACAACCAGTCAGGATGAGTTCCTAAGCGAGCAGCAATTGAAGCTCCCACTGCCATAAACACTGAAAGAAAACAAGGTTTAAGAACCATTAAGAACTAAAAATAATTAATGAAATAACTGCTCCGTGCTGCTTACAAACAGAGTTTTAAGGGAATAATTCTGGCATTAAAATAAGGTACACTTAACGAAATGTTTTTTTTGAGACAGAGTCTCACTCTGTTGCCTGGGCTAGAGTGCCGTGGCGTCAGCCTAGCTCACAACAACCTCAAATTCCTGGGCTTAAGCAATCCTACTGCCTCAGCCTCCTGAGTAGCTGGGACTACAGGCATGCACCACCATGCCCGGCTAATTTTTTCTATATATGATTTTAGTTGGTCAATTAATTTCTTTCTATTTAGTAGAGATGGGGTCTCACTCTTGCTCAGGCTGGTTTCAAACTCCTGACCTTGAGCAATCCGGCTGCCTTGGCCTCCCAGAGTGATAGGATTACAGGCGTGAGCCATCGCGCCCGGCCATAGAATGAATTCTTGAATGTACTTTTAAACATACTATTCAAAATTGTTCCCAAGTATACATCTATCCCAAAAATTGACCAAACAGCTAAGTTCGTTTTATTTTTAGGGTATCAGTACAAAAAAAAATAAAAACACAACCATATATTTCCACTACTTTACCTGTAGAAAGAGAGTCACAACCATGGTCAAAGAGTTCCCCTAAAGGTGAGCAAGAATTTGTTCTTCTGGCTTGTTTCCCATCAATAGCATCCAGTGACTGGTAGATAAAGAGTCCCAGTGCACATAATAGGTATGTCCAGTATGGTGCCTAGAAATAAATGTAAATAATAAAGACCATTAAGTGACAACAAGCTAGCTTTTGTGTGAAAATAGCTCAACCTAAGCCAATCAACATATTTTCTTGGGCTCACACTTTGTATCATCTCAATGTGTTATAAAGAACATTGATAACCTTCCTTCTACAGACGTGAAATTGAGAACTCAAAGAATTGCTCTAAGTCATCTGGGTAGAGGGTCACAGAAGTCCATACTGTGGGAAGCACAAAGTTAAATGGCTGAGCAAGGATTAGGTCCCTGATCTTTATTCTTAGTCCATGGCTCTTTTAATATAATACTATTCATATATGCCACAGTTTTGAAATTATTCAGTAAGTCTTTGCTATGAAAAAAGAAGACCTTAGAGGCAAACTGCAGACAACTGCTACCATTGATGATGGAGTATCAGGAACTGGATTTACTCTCCCACCTTATATAACTAACTACAAAGGCAATAAAATACATGAAACAGTTCTCAGACACTGCAGGCAGCACAGGCTTGTGATCCCGGGGAGAAGGGAAACAAATGAGGTGACCCCTACGATTGCTCCAGCTTACAGGCCAGAGTCAGTTTCCAGACCACAGTGCAGGAATGGGACCAGAACAGAGCCCAGTAATCTTGCTGTGTTGAGGAGAAATGTATCAGCATTTCAGGAAGGTCAAGGGAGCTAGCATTTGTGGAGCAGAGGACCTAAGAGGAGGAAGCTGTGCAGAGAGGAGCACAAGTTGGAGGAGATCTACAGAAAGGCACCCTTGCTGATCTGTGCCTGAATGAGACAAAACAACTAACCCAGGCCTGGGAAAGAAGACTGGAATGTTGAAGGAAGGTCAAACAATTCTTGAAGCTCATACAAGGCTGGGAATAGTTCGTGTTCCCACCGGACAGAGCAGAAAGACCTATTTAATACCTGGGGCATTAGGTAGACTTCTCAGAAGTGTATTGCCTTAGCAGTGGGCATAAATTAATCCTAGACTGACGGCTTCTCTGGACAACCCTAACAAAACTTAAAATTCAGATTCAAAAGGATCTAATTAATTCCTGGTAACTTAACTGCAGCTGGCACAAAGTATATCTTATTAAAAAAAAACAAACTAGTACCCCAAGATGTATAATTCACAAGGTTTGGCATCCAATCAAAAATAAAGAACTAAATAAAGAGCCAGTCATGCAAAGAAGCAGAAGAACAGGATCTATAACTAGGAATAAAATCAGTCAATATAATCAAAATAAATACAAACAAATAATAGAATTAGCAGACAAGGACATTAAAATAGTTATCATAAATATGTTCCACATGTTCAAGAAGATAGAGGAAAACATGAAAATTATAAAAAGAAAGACTCGAGTGAAACCTCTAGAATTGAAAAATACAGCATTTGAATGGTAAAATAATTATAAAATTAATAGCATATTTGACACTGCAGAAGAAAAGATCAGTGAACTTGCAGACTATCCATGGAAATTATCCAAAATAATGTACGGAAAGAAAAAAGCTAAAAATAATTGAAGTGGGCACCAGTGACCTGTGGAACAACAGAAAGCAGTCTAGCATATAAGCAATTGGAGTCTCAGAAAGAGAAAAGAGAGAGGGTGGGACATGAAAAACATTAAGAAAAAATAAAAGCTGAAAAATTTCTAAATTTGATGAAATCTATAAATTCACATATCCAAAAAGCTTAACAAACCCCAAGCAGAATAAATATTTTTTTAAATCCCATCAAAGTACATAATAATCAAATCAGTTAAAACCAGTGACAAAGAGAAAATCATAAAAGCCAGAGGAAAAGACGTATTACATACAGAAGCACAGATAATAATGACAGAGGAAAAAATCAGTAAACCTGAAGACAGATCAATAGAAATTATCTAATTTAAAAATATACACAAGATTTTAACAATGATCATTCTTTTCTTTCAGCACTTTACAAATGAATTCCACTTTCTCAGGGACCATGATAGCAACATCAGCCCAGAATTCTACATCTTGGAGAGAAGTACAGCAAAATTGTTAAGAATTAGGGTTTTGAAGTTAGATCCACATTGGAGTCCTTGGCTCTGTCACTTAATAGCTGTGTGACTTTGGACAAGTCTTTTAACCTCTTTAAGACTTGATGACCTCATCTATAAAATGTGAATAATGCTCAAGGTGATGGTATCTGATGAAAAAAATTCTTAGCTCTTTACACAGAGCCTGGCATACAGTAACTGCTCAATAAAGGTTAGCTATTGTCATTAAATTGTGTTTTGCATATTTTTAGTAGCAAATATAATCTTTAAAATACCAACCTATATATGGTTTATGTGGTAATTCTATAAATATCCAATCAACTTGACTACCCCATTCTTCAATCTTTCTAAGTAAGTGTAAGTTTACTTCGAACTACCCTTACTAAAGATTTTATCATTTGTTAACAATAAATGTCCAGTAATAATGATTGCAGTACTAATTGCTGATAGAGTACTTACTAAAGATTTACTTACTAAAGATTTTATCATTTGTTAACAATAAATGTCCAGTAATAATGATTGCAGTACTAATTGCTGAGATAGAGTCTCACTCTATCTCAAAAAACCTGGGCTAGAGTGCCATGGCATCAGCCTAGCTCGCAGCAACCTCAAACTCCTGGGCTCAAGTGATCCTCTTGCCTCAGCCTCCCAAGTAGCTGGGACTACAGGCATGCGCCACCGTGCCCAGCTAATTTTACTCTGTATATTTTTAGTTGACCAATTAATTTCTTTCTATTTTTAGTAGAGACGGGGGTCTTGCTCTTGCTCAGGCTGGTTTCGAACTCCTAACCTTGAGCAATCCTCCCGCCTTGGCCTCCCAGAGTGCTAGGATTACAGGCGTGAGCCACCCAGTACTAAATGTTTAAAAGGATTTACTGGCCGATTTACTTGTCTCTACTATAAATAGAAAGAAATTAGCCAAACAACTAAAAATAGAAAAAATTAGCCGGGGCACAGTGGCATGTGCCTGTAGTCCCAGCTACCCAGGAGGCTGAGGCAAAAGGATCACTTGAGCCCAGGAGTTTGAGGTTGCTGTGAACAACAAAAACAAAAAAACAAAAAAGGACTTATTAAGTCTCACCTATATAAAGGAAAATCAGTATAAATTAGAAATAATTTAAGAAGAGAAACAACCTGAGTTATAAACATACATGTTAGAATATCACAGTTCGAATCAGCATATTTTTAAAAGCTTATCTGGAAACTATGAAACAATTTACAAGAGAGCAAACAGATAACTGAAGAATCATGGCAGCATAAGAATGAAAAAACAAACAAAACACAACCCACTTAGAATCTTTTGAGAGAATCCTAAAGTATTCTGCAGAGAACAATTCTGTTAACCTTTTTCAAACTAGTAAAAAAAATTTTTTTGAGAGAATCTTGCTCAGTCTCCTAGCTAGAGTGCAGTGACATCATCATAGCTCACTCTACCCTCAACCCTCTGGGCTCAAGTGACCCTCCTGCCTCAGCCACCCAAGTAGCTGGGACTACAGGTATGAGCCACAGTGCTCGGCCTTTTGTGTCTTCTTTGGAGAAATGTCTATTCTGGTCTTTTTCCCATTTTTTAATCAATTTATTTGGTTTTCCAATATTGAGTTAAGTTCATTATAAATTTTGGGTATTAAGCCCTTATCAGATATGTGGTTTGCAAATATTTTTTCCCAAATGAAGCTGCCGTTTCATTTTGTCTGTTCACTTCGTTGTGCAGAAATGTTTTAGTTTTTGCTTTTGTGGCATGACTTTTGGTGTGATATCCAAAATACCATTACCAAGGCCAATGTCCAGGGGCTTTCACCCTATGTTCTCTTATAGTTTTATCATTTCTGGCTCTTATATTTAGGTCTTTCATCCATTTTGAATTGATTTTTGTATATGGTGTAAGATATGGGTCCAATTTCATTCTTTTGCATGTGGAAATCCAGTTTTCTCAGCACCATTTATTGAAGAGACTAACCTTTTCCCATTGTGACCTCAAAAATTAGTTGATCATGCCAAGCTAGCTAATTCTTACTCATTTTTTCTATTGTGAAGAATTATTTTGTTTTAATCTTCATGATCAAAGTTATACTTTAAACATACATATAAAATTGGAAGCTGAAGTTATTAAAATTTCTATTATGACATAAAATGTCATTTTTCTCTTTCCTCTTTTCCTTCAAATACTCTTCCTCCAAAATGACAGAATTCTGAAAATAATCATCTCACCTGAAGGATTTTCCATTTCTCCCTTCCATGTAACTTTTTATACTGAAAATCTAGAGCTTCTCAAGGAGTACTCCCAAAGATCAATATTAAAAGCTTAACTCTGACCTCTGATCTGAGAGATTGGCTGCAGGCAGGTCCAAAGGTGAAGCTGTTAACAGAAATTCATACTGAAATAAATTTGACACTACAGGTGGGGGTGGACCCTGCCCAAGATTACATTCTGCTCCTCATTTAGAAAAGGAAATGAAGACTATTTTCCTAGTTTAAAACTACTTCATGGATTCTTGACGCATTAAGATTTAGGATTTAAATAAGGAAAGAGAGACAGGGGGAATTTAAACAAGGAAAAGACAGAAAAGGTCTAGGCCAAAACCAAGGTAGAGTCCTGAAAGTGAAAAGGTCTCATGAGTCAGTGACTGAATCCATGTTTCTAAAACAGGTAATTATGAGAGGTAAGATTAAAAAGGTAATATGATGTGAAACAGCAGTACAACAAAGGACATTTTTAATGTATTATTTTATTTGATATAGAAATCCACAGAGATAGGGCAGTTATCATCACGTTCTTTATATTAAAGATAAAACTGAAACATGGGAGGGGTGATAATTCCTATCAAGGCAAGCACTTAAGGCTGGGTCCAGAAATCAAACCCAGGTCTTCAGACTTGACCAATGAGATCTATCCCGCCTCAGGCTACACAGGCTGGATGGAACATCTCACCTGAATTGTCCACAAACTACCTCTTCCAGGAAACCTGCAGAGGAGCACTTTCTCCTTCACACAATACAATTTCAAGTGGTAGTGAGCCACAGGAAATGGCTGCAAGCCACAAGAAGTCACCTTTCTTTTAAACCCAGAAAGGTACACTGACCTGCCAATACCTTGGTCACTCCTTTTCCAAGTCTCCCCAAGTCTTTCTAAGTTTTTCCAGTCTTCCCAAGGACACGGGAGCCAGACCTATCTTCTCTTTTCCCTTCAGTCACCATCTCTGTTCCAGCTAGAAGCTACTAAATATTCTGCATTTTTTCCAACTTCTTTTCTAATTTGTTATCTCTGCAAACAGGTTGGGATCTACTTGGCAAGGCACACAGAACACCTTCCTTCCAGGAGTCTTTCCAAAAAGGGTACAATTACAGAGACTCGTAAAGGAAGCGGATCTACACAGCCACCCCAATTCAATTCTAGTTTTCATGTGAACTTATTTCCAAAAGTTTTAAACATAAGGAAGGAAAAATCAGGCTTGGATCGTATATTATAAAGTCATAAGCAATATATCGGACTACTTCTATAGAAGGAACTTATTTCTAAAATAGTAGAACTATTTTAGAATAGTTAATTCTAGGTAATATTCCAGGTAATATTAAATTCAAACATTTAAAGTTTTTAATTATATAGTTTTTATAATATCTACTGTATCTTTAAGATCAGACTTTAACAATATATTATAGAAATCTTTCCAGGTCAAACATATAAATCTACATCATTCTTTTTAATGACTACATGATATTCAATTATGTGGCTATATCATAATTTAAGCACTAACTTAGTAACAATGAATTTTATTTGATTTCATGAAGGGTTATCATGTAAGTTTATTCTAGAAAACAAAATAATTACTAAGAATCAATCATAACCCCTAGTCATTAAAAAGAAAAAGTCTCCACTGATAAATTGTTTTCCAGTTACATTACTGGAAAAAAGCTGTATAAAAGAGCTGAGTATCTGGAAAATTTTCACTTTTCTAGATACTTGAATTATTTATAGGATTCTATTATTCATCACAGGATTAGAGAAAACTAAATCATGATTTTAAAACTTCCTCAGTGCTTTCTGACAACTCTCTTATTCAGAAGCAACAACTTATTTAGAAGCACAAATTAAACTGATATCTTAGCTTGGAAGTCATACACTACTACCTTAGGCTCAAAGGCACAAAGCTTATACTGGGAAAAAGGAAACTGCAACTCTGGTAGTCCATTAATTTATTTAATTTTCACACATGATTTGCTTTTCCAGAAAACATCCAGAGGTGAACAGGAGCTCTGACAAATCCTATATTCCTTCAGCATTCTCCGGGGAAAAGCCCATGAATTTAAGAATCTTAAAGTTTCCGTATCAAAGACAGAGGGACAAGGGGGCTGGCCAGTGACTGAGAGACAGGAACTGAAGTTAGCAGGCATCTACTTTTCTTCTTCCTTGCCCACAACTCTGTGACTCACAAACAGAAAGAGAAACAGCACTAGTACCTTCAGATTGCCTTCTCTCCCCAAAGCCTCCCACCCCCAAACCAAAACTCCAAAATTAACTTTTCTCTTCCTCTTTCCTCTTTTCTTCTCACATAACAAATTTCATTTTCTAGGGCTGAACTGATTGAAGCAGAGGAAGGCAGAGATTGTGTCATTCTGGCTTAGCACTGCACTCCCAGTCCTCGGCACAGTGCCTGGCACAGAGTATATGTCCAACGAATATCCCCGAATTAATGGACCAAGTGTGACAATAAAGCTCTGTGTGCAAAAATAATTTTCAGTTTGCATTACAGGAGCATTAGAGGTAGGTCTTCATGTGCTCCAGGCTCCTCTGGCTACTCCCATACTAATCTTAGATGAAGTAAAATATATAGAATGAACACAAGCTCTCTACCCACTGATACGTTTCTTCACAGCCTATCTCTCGGGCACCCAACTTCACACTCCAGCTCCATTCCACCCACCAGGTCCTCTTATCCACCTTGTTTATTAACGAGCTGATTCCATCTCATGGTTGTTTCCTTCCTAAACATTGTCACCCAATTCAACAAAGCACTCACGTGCCCCCTCCCTCAAGGACTAACTGATATGCCTCCTTCTCTACCTATGCTTCACCTAGGAAGAAATCAAAGGACAGTCATTATATTCCTACCTCTTCCACTTAAAAAACATGCCTTTTGTAAGTATTTATTTTTCAGGGTTAAAGCAGCCTTTGTAAATATATAGGCCTTCTGTTGTATCATGCATGCATCATTGGTACCTCAAGCATGCAAATATAATAAGAAACTACATAATGATAGTATTCAGGACTTTATATATAACTATTATAAATAGCACTATTTCTGTTGTTTCCTTGGTTTTAAATGGTTTCACAGGTGGCAACAAGTTAAAAATGCACAATTCTGAAATTGTCTTCTTTAGTTAATGAAGTAAAGACCTTCTCACGATAACTAAACCACTTCTGTGATAACGACATTAATCTATTACCCAGTTACCTCTTATTAGTCCCACCTCCCAACACTGTTCCATTGGAGATTAAGTTTCCAACACATGAACTTTTCAGGGGACACAAACCATAGCAATAGTCAACTTTAAGATCTCTAAATCCATAATGAAAACAAATAGAAACGAGTAAAAAATTCTTACAGAATCCCAGTTTTCCACCTCAAACCCTTATTTATATGGAAATTCATATCTTCATAATCATGTAGAAGTATAGGATGCTATCCATTATAAGATTAAAGGTAACTACTATATCAATTTGGTTATTAACTGGAAATTGAATCATGATGAAATTCTATGTTATTCCTTTTAAAGTGATAATTTCCTTTCTTCTTTTGCCTATAAATAAGGATTTGATAATAATAATCACCTTACTTGATAAAAAATGATAATCTAAAAAAGACTTGTGGATATTTTCTAACATATGAGAATATGAAATGTAAACTTCCTCTCTCCTCAGTTGTAAAATTCAAAAATTCTCCCAATAGGTTTTATTAATACTTCACTTTTAAATTTTTCTTCTTCCTTTTATTCTGTTTACAGGAGGGGCTATCGAAGGCAAGATGATGGAAACATTTCTACTTGGCCAATATAACCCAAAAGGTATTCTAATATTCAAATATATATATATAAGAAATATATATATTATATATATAAATATATGTAATATATATATCTATATATATATATATTAAAACTAGTTCTAATTACCAAGAAAGCCAGTAGAGGGTAGGTCAGTGGTGTAAATGTTACCAGGCCCCCACGAAAAAAGAAACCAGATGCTAGTGTGTTAGAGTCCAAGAGAAAAGTAAGACTCGAGTTCCTTGATCAGAAATAAGAGACTTAGAGAGGGACCTCTAGGCCAAGAGAGGTCTCAAGCTGTTCTAAAAAATGAGTATTAAATGACCCTTAGGTACATGTACTATTCTAGGTTCTGGGAAAGCATTAACAAGAAGACCCACTGTCTGGGTTCCAAGCACTCTGGCCACCCTACAGTGTCTGAGGAGGGGCACGCACAGTACAAGAAAACAGAAACCCATATGAGAAAAACAGGAACCATTCAGACAGCCTTACTTTCACTTCCTGGGGGAATGGACATCTAGGTGGAAGTTCAGCCAGGAAATCAATCCCTAATTGCTCAAATGATTGGGCTTCATATGGGCACATAGACAATCTCTTTCAACACAGAGGGAGGATTATTTTGGAGAAAGAAAGAGATGTGATCCATGAGTTTAGTCTCCCAAGTGGTCAGCCAGGTGGGAGGATGTTAGTGGCTCACGTGGCCTTCCGGGCTCACGTGGCCTTCCACAGCAGACGACACAGAGCACGTAGAGGGGAAATAGCAGCACCGAGTGGTAAGTACAAGTAGTCAGGTGTGCAGGTGTCCAGGGCAGTGAGAACTACTGGGCCTGGAGTGGGAATGGTGAGAAATCGCACCAACATTATGCTGCTGAAAGAAAGAATCCCTAGTTAGATAAAACAAGAGGGCAAGAAAAAGAAATCATAGGAAAAATAAGTGAGTTCCTAGGAACTCACTAAGGCCACAGAGCTTTGGTTATGGGATAACTGGACACTACTGTTCATTGATACTGGTTGCATATGGTACCAAACAGAAAGACTACAGAATTGGAGTTCCTCCATGAGCTTTTATGTAGTAAGGTGTCTCAAAGACTAAAAAGCAGAGGAAACAGAGGAATCCAGGAGTCTAATTAAGGCAGTTCTCCTTCCTAGACAGATACAAATCATAAATCTAAATCTGTTTTATGAGAACATCAATCTTTATCCAAGTCATTTGGAAGGAAGTTAAACATCCAGAGATCTGAACTAGACCTGATATGGTAATTGTTCTTGTTAAAATTAACTCTGGATCAAAGAGAAAAACACATATATAGATCAATTGTTTATCCTGGGTGTCATTCCTATTTTTATATGCATCTTTGAACGAGGACACCCCTCAGGAAAAGGAAGAAAAGAAGACTTAGAAAGTGAAGGACACATCTCTGCTCACTGGAGAAACTTCACTTACAACCTTGAAACACTGAATTTCCCTGAACACATTCTTAGATCTTCTGTAAATGCAAATGCTAGACTAGATAGTCTGCAAGCTACATTTCAACTGTAGATTTATGTGATCTCATTCATATTTGACCCCATCTTTCATATGAATATAATCTTCTCTTGTGTGTGAGGCATGTATTCTGTTTTTAAAATCTGCTGTAGGAGCTAAATAGCTAGATGATGAAATCAATTGATGATCTAAATTTTTCCTATCAAGTAACAGGTTACAGAAATGGTTTTCAGAAGGAAGAATATCTGCCCTGGGACCTTCTTGCAGATAGTTATGAGTATGGACTCTGGACTTTACTTGCACCCAAATCCTTGCTCTGCCTCTTACTGGCTGAATTGGACAAGTTGCTTAATTTCTCAGTGCCTCAGTGTCTGCATTTGAAAAATGGGAATATAATCACTATTCCAGTCTCATTGTGAGAATTAAATGAAGTATTATACATGTGAAGTACTTATAAAAGTGTCTGGCATATGGAAAAAGCTCAGTATATGTTAATATAGTTATTGTTATTACTGACACTACATCATATATTTTTAGGTGACTCATTGATATATTTCATTTTAATATTTATTTTAAGGTATTTTGGAAAACTTGATTGTGTTTGAAAAATACCATATCAAATCTATGATTTTATAGATGTTAAGCTTTAGAATGAGTCTAAGTTTTTAAAGGGAGGTTGATTTAAAGTGGACATAAAGAAAAATAGTAAATAAACGCTAGTATAGGTAATACAACAACAAAAAAATCTTCCCAAACTACAATTTAGGAAATACTCAAACTATACAATGTCCATTATATGAATTTTTTATTTAAAAAAATACCTCTTTCCTTTAAATGGCCTTGGGTGAGTTGAAACATATGCAAAAGGGATTTACATAACCAATAACTATTAGCTCAGCTGGTAACAGGAGATTTCAATTATCCAAGCATCAATTGACTTCTTTCTTCAAAAAATAAAATAGAAACTGTATTTCTAAGAGGTAGGAGGAAAGAAAATTAGAAGATAGATTGTGCATATGTGAAAAAATGTAATGCTGATATGCTTCTGGTGGACTTTATACCCAGACATATATTTCTGTAATGTTTAAAAGAGAATTCGTGGAGTTTCTAATACACTGCTAACCTGACTCTGGAAAGTGTAACAATTAGAAATGATTGATTGCCCTGGTTCCTGCAACTGCTCTAACCCATACTACTCACCTGTGATGGGGTTAAGACATTGTTTACTGGGAGCCTGTGAAGGGCAGGGCGTTTCCTTGTTTACAGATAGAGGGTTCCCACCTGAAAGGCTCTGGAGGAGGCTGGTGATCAGGAAAGGTAGGAACATTCTCAGTCAAACCAATCAGGAAGGCCCTAGCGGCTTATTGGTTTCAATCCAGATCTTTGGCCTCAGCTCAGTTTAAGAACCAGCATTTGAGAAGAGCCCACCCATGTTCAGGAAATGACGTAGGTTATAAGCTGGGGCAAAGGAAACCAGACTTTGCCCACAAATGCAGTTAAATTAACACTCAGGGCCAAAGGGGCTTTCTCATGACCTGACAAATCTGTACTTTGAAATATATTTTTTCGATTTGTTCCAGGTTTTCTTCCTCCTTAGCATTTATGTACTAGAGTGCTTGTTGATAATGTTAGTATTTCACTGTGCTTAGGGGAACAAGAAGAGAGAGGTGTGTGTGGAGAAAACTCAGGCCAAATCTATCATCCACACTAATTGTACTTACTGGGGGCTTTAGCATCTATTCTGGTCTTTAATTTCTCAAAACCCAGGTTGGTTGTAGCCTTATGCCCCAGTCAAATGCGCCAGGAGTGAGATTTAAAGCCCTTTCTATATATCACAATGGTGTGTTTTATCCACGCTTGAACCAGCATTTTAAAGGAGAAATAGCTTTTTCCTTAGGAATTAAGGAATTTGTAAAGCCTTAAGAATCAAAGGGACAAGCCACAAAGGGAAGCCACCTCCACTTTACCTAAAGAGGCTCCTTCTAGACAGGGCTGGGACCATGACGGCACCAAAGTTGCAGAATTTAAGGCATCCACACTCAGAGTTCTTCAAGTGCCTCCTTTAATTTTGAGGCCTCCTCATGACTCACCCCGAATCCCTCCCTGTTTCTAGAACTTTCATCTCCTATAAGTCTGGAGTTTATATTTTTGTTTCTTCTTCAATCTGGGCTTGTCATATATTTTAATAAGAGGTCATTCCCTTACAAGAGTCCTGCCCTAATAAATGATGCTTGAAAATTTACTGAGCTGGTTAAAAAATAAAGAGATAAAAGAGTGATAGAAAGGAAATATACTAGATCTCAAAGAAACCAAACCTATGAAAAATACTCTAAATAGGAATCTACAGGTTATTACCTTTTCTTTCTATTATTCCCCCAACAAATAACTCTTTACTATGTAGCACAAAGGCAATGGTAATCTGAGTTATTTAAACAAAGAATAAACCTTTTCTGAAGGGCTTTCTGGCTTCCTCAGGTATACTCACTTTGGGGTTCAACTTTCTATCATCATAAACAAAAATGTATTAGTATTACTCAATGCCCTTTGACCTTGCCCTAAGCTAGGCACCTATTATAAATATACTCTTTAACAGAGACAATGACATGGATTTATATACACAGATCAAGAAGGCAAGACAAAAACATTTCATCAGATAAGAAATAGGGAATGTCACAGTTTACACCAGTCAAAAATAAGTGCATACAGTGAGCGCTTTGTAGTAGGGAATGCTACTAGGCTGGAGCTCAGAACTAGATTTCAATCACTGAGTTATCTAAGCTCAAAGTTCTTCCAAACTCTAATGATCTGCAATTCCAGTTTAAGATTAGGTGGCCAGGAAATGGGGGCCAGGGACTGTATACTTAGAGTGGTGTTCAGATAGAATTGCTTCATCAAAGTGAGAAGGAGACAATTCAGTTTTTGTTTTCTCCATTCACCCTAACACTTGCTTACTCTCCTTAAAATTACCAAAGCCAAACAACTGATAAGTAATCTAAGAACAGAGTAAGAACACTGAGTAAGAATTGAAAAGCATCATCTCTCAAGATTACATGGTGCTATTTCATACATGCAGTCAATAATTCAGTAAATATTTACTAAGCATTTGCTTTATGCAAGGCACTGTGCTATAATTATACAAATAAGCAATTGCTGTCTAAACTTAAAATCTGGTAGGTTGTCCTGCTTAATAAGAATACACATAACCAAAGTGAAATGGAGAAGTTCAACAGGAGAGCCACAAAGCCCTACAGAGAAAGCACAGCTTTCTGACTTGGAATCCTGGTCTCCACGTAAAGCTATGTGATCCTAGAAGTGGTTCATTTCCCTTCAGTTTCTGCACTAATACTGTCAGCTGAACTTAGAAGCAATCAAAACTAAATATTTCATGCCTTTTTCAGGACATTGTTTAACAACAGTACTATTTTTAATGCATGAACTAATATTTTTAATTTATTGAGCAAATTATAATTCCCTACATTTATCTGCATATATCATTTGATCCTCACTGCATCCTTGAGAAATTGGTTTGGCAGGCATTATTTTCTATTTGACAGGTGGGAAAACAGACCCAGAAGTTCTGTTGCAGCAGAGCTAATCAGAAGCCAAGTCCCCTCACTTCCAACTCAGAATCTTTTCATTCGGGTACACTCTCTCTGGGAAATTCTGGAAACAGGCAGCAAAAACCAGAAACTGAAGCAGCTTACTTTTTCAAACACTATGTAAATAAATAGCAATGGTGAATAACAATGGGGATGTCTGCTAAGAAATATATAATAAACATACTGGTCAAATGGCAAGGTATATTTAAATGTATGTTCCATCAAATATTTTTTTAAAAACAGAGGCATGAATGGAAGGCATGAAGTATTTCCATTATATTCCTGTTATTCAACCTCAACTTCCACTAATCCTCCACTTCACCTATACTTACATGTGATTATAAAGGGACTTCACTACGTGGAGGGCAAAGAAAGAAAGTAATGGCACAGAACGTGCCATGTAATATTTATCCCAAGTACTATAAGCTACAGATGGCAGAGAACCCAACTTTGCCCTATATCCCTCTGTACTCAGCCCAAGGGGTGCTTCTCATTAGCAGCTGTCCAGAGCCCGCATTATTTATCCTTCTTATTTTGGACATAGGTCAAATGTAATTATTGCTCATAATATCTGTTGGTTTTTATCGATTCCCTGGGATGTGATAACAATTATAGTCTTCCCTACGTTTTTCATAAAGAAGTCAATGAGGCAAAGAGGAAGTTAATCTCTTAAAAGTAACTTCTGTTTGATCAGTGCTACCAGTAATTTCAGGATCCCTAGCACAACCTGCGAGAAACGGACGGTCATAAAAGTATCCAAAGAACATTTAGGGTTTGGCCGCCCCGGCCACAGGTCCTCGCGCCAGACAGGGCGGAGACGGGCGTGTTCAGCGCTCGGTGTGCACGGTACCGACGGCTGGTCCGTCCCACAGGTGGCGCCGGCCCGGCAGGCGGACCTGCCGCCAGTGCGTGGCCCCGGGGAGGACCTGGGCGGACTTGGGGCTGGGGCGGTGACCTTGACAGCCCCTCCGCTGCCCGGGAGGCTCGGGTGGTCACGGGACTAGGGCAGCGGCCCGGGAGAGGCTGGAGGCGAACACGGCCACGGCCCCCGTGCTCTCCGCCGCCCCGGAGGCTCCGCCGCGCGGGGTCTCCCCGCTTCCCCGGCCCCGGGAGGCGCCTCTAGCGACCCGCCCGCAGCACACCGGGCCGGGCTCGGGCGGCGGACGAGAGGCTCGTGGGGACAGCAGTTGGGGGCCTCCCGCCGCCGCCGCCGCCGCCGCCGCCGCGGGCCCTACCTCCTCGGTGGCCGTGGGGCAGTAGAAGATGAGCACGAGCGTGGTGAGCAGGTTGACGGCGAGCCCGAGGAGGGTGATGGAGTTGGGGGCCATCCAGAGCGGGATCCACTGGAGCAGCCAGGTCCAGTAGAGCTGCAGCGGCGGCTCGAGCAGCGACACGCCCGCCGCGCTGTAGCGGTGCTCCTCCAGCCGCCGCAGCTGCGCCGCGCTCAGCGGCTCGCCCAGCGCCTTCAGCCAGCGCGGCGCCGGCCTGGCCCCGGCGCCCGCCGCCATGGCCGCCTGCGGCCCCGCAGCTGCGACGAGCGCGGCCCGCGCCGAGCGCCGGGGGCGGGGAGAGCGGGGGGCGGGGCCTGCGCCGGCGGGCACTGGCCGGTGGGCCCGCACGGCCGGCGCGGACAGAGCTCGCCGGCCGCCGGTGCCGGCCCCCGCCCCCAGCGGCCGGGGTGCGGGTGCGGGTGCGGCCGCGGGCGGGGCGGGGCGGGGCGGGGCGGGGCCGGGGGTGGGTCGCCGGGCGAGGCGCGGGGAGGCCGGGCGGGCGCCGCAGGCCGGCGGGGCGCGGTTAAGGCCGTCACTTTCTGCTGGCGCCCAAGGGCGCTGACTTCCCAGAGGCCGCCTGCACTTGCTCCTGGCGTCTGATTACGCTCCCCTGAGCGAAGCCTGCTGGCCGGCCCGACGGTGACAGAGCTGGTTCCTCTGCCTTGCGGTGGCGGGGGCACAACTCCGTTCTCCTGGTGTGCCTTCGGCTAACCGCTGCGGGACCACGCTCCCCGCAGAGCCTGGGTGTGTTTGTGTGAGCACAGGATCTTGCAGGTCTTGGGTCGCCGGGAGTGATGGCCCATCTGTCCTACTCGGTAAACACACAAGCACAGTTCTCCCTCCCACCACGGAGGAGGAGGAGGACAGCGGCCCTGCCATGTGATTAGCTCTAGAGAACTCCCGGTGCAGGTTCAGAGATCAAGGTGTTGCAACTAAAAATCAGGGCTCACAGACACTATCTAACAAGGGGACCCAATGGCTGAAACCTGTTAGGTTTGTTCCAGGTGGGAACCCAAAAAGTATGTATAGGATAGAATGTGGTTAATGCAAAACTTAGGCTTGTAAAAACAATAGCCACAGGGGTCTGGAGAGTCCCCAGACTTTGTAAATCTAACTGACAGCTGCAGCCAGCACTGCTTCCCCCTTCCTCCCGGACAGAAGTTTATTCTTCCCTAGCTCTCCTGATAGGAGCCACGCCAGAGTTGAAGAATGGATGTGACTGGGGCAGGGGTCTCAGGAGTTGGTTATTTGCAAAAGAATTAATTACAAATGGCTGTTCTGGCACACTTACTCCCCCCGGGGAAAAAAACCCGCTATCAAACCCAAGGCTCTGGCTTTTTCTCTCCTGCAGGCTTTTTTGCCTCCACCCAGCTGCACCCAGATGCTCAAAATAAACAGCATTTTGCTACACATGAGGCTTCGTGTGTCTCCCTCTCGGCTCTGGACCTAACAAAACCCAAATGCCTATTTTTCAGAGCATCTGATACCAACAAGGATGGATATTTGTACACACACTCTTCCCTGGAATAGAGGGCAGGAATCCAGGAATGTCCTCTCACTACTCGGGGGAGCAGGCCAGCTTGCCACACAATGGTAGTTCAGCAGCCCCTTACCTCACAATGCACCCTTTTGTACTGGAACATCCTGTCATAAACATATTCTATTGCACAACCTGAGATAGGCCTGCCACTTGCCTTGCTCTTCGTGGTTCTAATCTGTATGCATTTTTCTAAGGCATAGAACAAGCCAAAAACTGCTTCTAGGATACTTAATGCTGAGCAACAACTATCAGCAGATGCATTTCGACCCCTACTCCCCACCCCTCCCTGCCAACTCATCCCAACACCTTGGAGCAGGGCTCAAACTTGCTGCCTGCAGTCCAAACCCAGCCCACCACTTGTTTTTCCTGCAGCCCATGAGCTAAGGATGTTTTTTACATTTTTAAATGATTGGGAAAAAAATCAAAAGAACATTTTGTGATATGAAAATATATGCAATTTAAATTTTAGTACCATGAATAAAGCCATGTTTATTCCTTACATGTAGTTTGGCCGCTTTCATGCCACAAGGGCAGCAGAGTTGGGTTGTGACAGAGCCCGTGTGACCTGCAAAGCCCAGAGTATTTACCATCTGGCCCTTTGTAGAGAAAAGCTTGGCAACTCCTGCCTTAGAGCATGATGAGGGTATCTAGAGACCATGAATTGAATATATATCTCCTAATCTTTAATGTGAAAAATGATGCTGACAAATGCAGGAAGAGAAACAGAATGAGGGAGAGCCACTTTAAACAATGCAGGCTTTATGTGCAGTAAACCTTGCAATACCTACTTTTTAATGTACCAGTGTCACATATAATCCAAGGAAAAAGCCTTTTCCAGATTAATAAATTCAACTATATTAGAAATAATTTGTAATGTACATCAAAAGACATTGTAAAGGAAATGACAAGCCATAAACTGGGAAAAGATATTTCTCTCAAATAAAATCAATAATGAATAGTGCCCAGATGATATAAAGAACTCCTAAAAACCAATAAGAAACAAAAATAATCAGCTGGGCGCTTATGTTAAGATACCTATAGCAAAACCCCCAAAACATGGTGACATAAACAAAGTAGAAGTTCAGGCTAGGTGGAGTGGTTCACACCTGTAATCCTAGCACTCTGGGAGGCCGGGGTGGGAGGATCATTTGAGTTCAGGAGTTAGAGACCAGCCTGAGCAAGAGCGAGACCCTGTCTCTACTAAAACTAGAAACAAATTAACTAGCCAACTAAAAATATATAGAAAAATTAGCCGGGCATGGTGGCACATGCCTGTAGTCCCAGCTACTTGGGAAGCTAAGGCAGCAGGATTGCTTGAGCCCAGGAGTTTGAGGTTGCTGTGAACTAGGCTGATGCCACAGCACTCTAGCCCGGGCAACAGAGTGAGACTCTGTCAAAAAAAAAAAAAAAAGTAGAAGTTCATTTCTCTCTTGCATAAAAGAAGTCTAGAATCGGCACTCCAGGACTGGTATGGTGGTTCCATGATCATCAGAAACTCAGGCTCTTCTGTCTGTCTGCTCCAACTTATATCTACAAGGTCATCTCATGGTGCAGAATGGCTGCTGGAGTTCCAGCCATCCTACTTGCATTTCAAGCAGCAGGAAAGAGAAAGAGGATAGAAAAAGGTGGATACCATTCAGCTGAGCCAGCAAACTAGGGTGCCTTTCCAAAAGTCCCAAACAACATTCTTTCGTACAGTAGTCCTCCTTGCTCCATGGTTTTACTTTCCACAGTTTCAGTTACCCACAGTCAGCTACAGTCCAAAAATATTAAATGGAGATTCCAGAAATAAACAATTTATAAATTTTAAATTGTACACCATTCTGAGTAGCATGATGAAATCTTGTGCCGTCTTACCTCAACCTGCTCAGGACATTAATCATTCCTTTGTTGTCTCTTTTCATAAAGGCACTAATCCCATCATCAGGGCCCCACCTTCATCTAAACCTAATTAATTCCCCAAATACCATTATAATGGCGGTCAGGGCTTCGACATGAATTTGGGAGGGACTACCATTCAGTCCATAGCAGCAGGTCATGGAAAAAATGCACAAAGTACGATTTTATTTATATAAAGCTCAAAAACATGCAAGACTTTGCATTTAGGAATATGTATCCATGTGGCCACGCTATGAAGACAAGCAAAAAATTATAAACACAATTCTGGGTAGTTGTTACTCCTACAGAGGACGGGAAATGTGATTATGGAGGGCACATGGCAGGCTTCCAAGGTATTGGTAATTATATTAGGATACAGCTAGACTGAACAAAACAAAAAGCTTATTTTTCCCACATCTAATGTCTGGGTAGGTAATCCAGGGCTGGTATGGCAGCTCGATGGTGTCAGGGACACAGATTTCTTCCATTTTCTTAGTCTACCACCTTCAGGATGCTGCCCTTGTCCTTGTGGTCAAAAATGGCTGGCCACAACTCCCAACCAATTGGAAGGAGAAAAAGAAAGGTGACTGCTAGGCTGCTTTCCTTTGAAGGCCAGGACCAAAGATTTTGCACATCCCTTCTGCTCTTGTCTCACTGCCCAGAACCTTGTCACACGGCTACTATACCTAACTGCAAGGAAGGCTGCAAATGGAGTCTCTGGCTGGCCAACCATTGCCCAGCTAAAATTTCTCGTACTATTGAAAAGTGGGAGCATGGGTATTGGAGGGCCATCAGACTGTCTCAACTACGGTTTTTAAGCTGGGTAATCATAACATGTCCACTTTATTATTAGCTATGCCATATATCTCCCTATATACACATAGATATAGAGATTATATGTGCCATAAACATTTGCATTCTGTTTTGCAAATATGAAATATTTCATAATTTAAAAGTAGTAAAAGTAATAAAAATAAAAAGAACTATTTTTTTTAACACACATCATGCTCTAAGCTGGTTTTCCCCTGTGCTTTTTTGATGAATTTTTGGAAATTTCCATTTTTGAGGGTTTTTTATTGTTGTCTGTGTGTTTGCTTTAGAGATGAGGATCTCACTATGTTGCCCAGGCTCACCTCAAACTCCTAGGCTCAAGCAATCCTCCCCCTTTGGCCTCCTGAGTAGCTGGGATTACAGGCAACCGCCACAGTACCTGGCTTTGGAAATTTCAAATTAATTCAAGACATACTAAGCCATATCCATCCTGTCTGCCTTCACCACTTCGTGTAATACATTCTAATATCGAAGAAAAGTAGATTCAGGATTTCCTATTATTTTTCCTCTTGCATCCATAAATTTTTATTTGATTGTTTACCTGAATTGAATCCCTTTCTCAAAGGAGAAAGGACATCTTGCACTTGGTTTTATTACTAGTTCTTTTGTGTAACTTTCACTCATATTTTAAATCTTCCTCAGCATCCTCAGCCTCCAGGCCAACTTCTCAAATAGCCAGATTGGGTACATCTGTGCGTGAAATAACCACTTCAAAATCCACTTACTTTCATTGCTTTGGAAAAAGTCATGGGTTGCAATCAAAAAATCACTCACCTGGCTAGATGTGTGGAGTAGTAGAATTTTATCATCCAGGGAATCAAACTATCTATGTCAGTATTTAGAATTTGGAGCTTTAGACCTACAGGCTGGGGAATTTATGATTAATATAATATTGTGGCATAAATAATTGCTTTTATTTCATTTAATTGCTTTGGTTTAATTTAGATTTTTATAGTTTTGTACTTTGAAACTCTAAAGTCCAAATTGTATGAAACTATGGTAACTTGTGAAATACAATAATAGATTAACTAAAACCTTTGCTCTCCTATCTAGAAATGCTAAATTTCCTGGAGAAGATCAGAAAACAAAATTTCACAATAGAATCTCTGAGATGTTGTAATTGTGCTTTTTATCTGGAATTGCAAAAGCAATTTAGGGTTAAGGAAACAGATTTCCCTTGGCGACACAGTTCTTAGCATTAGGTCTTGTTTATATCCTCTAATCGGTTTTTACTTTTATCATTTTCTGAGTTCACATCCTGCTGCTCTAAAATGCTTCCCATAGTATGATTTGAGGAGCATTAGGGGGAAACTCATTCCTCGAATTGAAAATCTCAGGGAAAGTTACTCCTGCCTTTGAGTTAGGGCTTTTAGGAGTAACAGGTTAAGTCACATTCAGACATTAGGTTAGGTCATCAGGAATACCGAGAGGGGATATAATTATCAGGATGTTTTTCCTCTGATAACTAAGAGTGGTGCCACGTCACACCCATCCCAGGAACAAGACAGAAAGAGGCTGAAGCATGGCCTGTCTGACATGAACGAGCACACAAATCACCTGGGATCCTGTTAAATGCACATTCTGAATTTGTGGATCTGGGCAGGTCCTGAGAGTTTTCATTTCTAAGAAGCTCCCAAGTGACAGATGCTGCTGGCCATCAAAGTACATTTAGAGTAACGACCGAAGCACACAGTCTTACAAGGCTTGGACCAGCTTGAGTAGAAAAAGAGAACGGGGACTCAGAGGGCAATTGAAAGATGAAAAAGGCCAGCTAGTCTCAATTTTGCTTGAGGCTGTGAAGGGTTAGATAGGTAGATGTTTCGAATTTTATATTTTTGATTTTATGTTTTACATATATTTAAAAGACATATATATGTGTTTTATACCATGTACCTAATGATATCTACAGTATAACTGAGGTCTTCTTTTTGGTCCTTAGTGAGCATGTTGGTTGTTGGTTGTTGGTTTTTGATAGAGCTTTCTAGGAGAATGCTGTGCTTCCCCAACTGGGAGACAATAGCTCCTTGACAATAAATAATCCTGGAGAAATGAACATCCGTTTGAAGATCTGGGAAGACAACAAATGTTTTTACACTAAACTTATATGTCATGGAGTAGTCCTAGTGCAGGAATTGAATTTACAATGATCCGCCCTGGACACTCGGTAGTGAGGCTGGGATGATCAGTCCAATGACATTGCATCCCACAGCCTGCAGGGGATACTTATTTGGCTCTTTAGTGCCTGAAATTCTCCAAATGATCACATGATTTCACACCAACTTTGGTTTATTTTGAAATATGGCTGTCTTCTAATTACCCCTTGTCACAATTGTCCGAAAGGGATGCCTTACAAAGTCAATAGCAGTACCTTTCCCAGCCTCAGCGTTGTGGATAACCCTTAGTTCTTCTTTTTCTTTTTTTCATTAACTTAAAAAAATGAAAGCCAAGGTTTTGAAGTTGGTGTATAACATCTTTAAGATGTTTCCCTGGGCTCCAAGAGTAGAATGAAAGTGAGGGTAGAGTAAAACCAAGAAGGAATCTCTTGCCTGTGGATAGCTGTGTACATGCTTATCTACAAAGAACAGAAAGATGCTTTCTAAAGCTATTGCTTGGTAGAAAGAGCAGTTCTAATTGATTATGCACCTGAGTGCCAGGTTTTGCTAATGACTTGAGTCAGCCAGTGCCCCAAGCCACTTCCAAGTCCCATCTCTGGGAGTGTTTAACTGTATCTGTCACCTCCCTGGTGTTTTGCCCCTAGCGATCTACTCCAGATGGAATAAAAATATTCAGCGACTGCTCAGGCCAGTGCATTCGGGGACAGAGACAGATCATGACACCACGTTAAGAAGGTAATGACAGCCTTTAGAATCAGGAGAACCGGTTGTTCTAGTAGCAGATTTGTTTCTCAAGCCCATTCTAAATTATCAAAGTGTGATTCCAAAAGGAATCACAATCACAAGGTTTCACAAATACCTACATGTAGCAGTCACCTTAATCTTTGGTCCTAGGTTGGCAATTAAATGGCCCCACTAATGTAAGGAAATAAACATAGAGTTTGATTTAGAACTCTTATTTAGAGTTTCGATTTAGAACTCTTATTATTCCTCATGCTACTCCTACTCCGAGGAAAGAGAAGCCAAACTTGTATTTCTAGAATTGCATTCAGGGGAACTTACGTGAAAGAGACAGAGGGTCAGCTTGATGGGTGGGTGGAGAAGGTGGGAAGGGTACATGCAGGAGGGGAAGGAGGAGATACGGGGAAGGAGACAGAGGCAGCTGGGGGCTGCCTGACCCCTAACTTTTACAGCCCCTTGGCTTTAATACACAAATACTTAGATTCTTCAGAGACTCTTGCCAGAGTATCGTGGCTCAATGCCAGTCTCGGGGCTCCCTGCTCTTACGACCCTGGCTCTCTCCCCCACCACACCATGAGGGGTCTCAGGTGCCCCTGACTCATGCCCAAGCTCTAGTCACATCTCCCACATCTCAACTCTTTGGCGAGCAGGTGCCTCTGGGCTACCACTTGGGCTTGGGGTATGTATACTGGTCACACGGTGCATGCTTGGGTGTTTGAATCCACAGAAAAGGCCTTACACTTGGGCTTGGATGCGGTCTACAAGAAGAGGGAGTTCGGTGAGTATTCCAAGTAGACCCATCCCTTGGGGTCCGTGGACCCCCTGCCTGGTGGCGGGAGACATGGCTGGAGGAGGGCTAGAGTGAATCTGTTGAAAGTACAGCGGCTCCTCTTGCCCAAGTCTAAGGCAGGTACAGAGGGGTAGAACTGTTCAGTGCTCTCACAAAGGACATTTTCAACACACTGACTGCCACACTAGAAAAAAAAATGTTTCCTTGGGGCCATGGTGTTTTATTACAAAAGTAGAATTAAAAACTTTGAAAATAAAACAATCCTTTCTAATTTAATGAAAAATTTATCTTTTTATTGTTTTCTGTGCATGAATTATCTGCAACTTGAAAAATAGTCCACACAGCTCCCAAGGTGAAGAGACTTGTGAATTATCTGTGTTTCACGAGGCCCCGGGCTCAAAACTAGTATGAGTTAAATACAACCGTGAGTTGTATTTAACTGTGTTGATGTGTTACAAGTAGCAGGGAAATAGGTATGATAGCTATTTATCTGCTATAAATAAATAAATATATCTGTTTATGTGGGATGCCATGGGATGCTCAGGTAGCTGGTGTTAGACTTCGTTTCTGGGTGTTTCCAGAAGAGATGAGCATTTGAATTGGAGGACTGAGTAAAGCAGAATGGTCCTCCCCACTGTGAGCGGGCATCATCCTCAGCACTTCTGGTTCTCAGGCCTTCAGACCCAGACTATGATGTATACCGTCGTTCTCTGGTTCTCAGGGCTTCAGCTGCACTGCTGGCTTTCCTAGGTCTCCATTTTGTAGCCAGCAAATTATGGGATTTCCCAGCCTCCATAATCCCATGACCAATAATACCTTATAATGAATCTTTTCCTAGATCTCTATCTATGTATCCAATCAATCAATCTGTTAATATGCATCTCCTATTGATTCTGTTTCTCTGGAGAACCCTGACTAGTCCAATAGCCAAGCTATAGCCTTGAGAGCTGAAAGACCCCAGGTCCACACGTGTTGGGGAAGTTTCAATGTCACCTGCCTTTGAGTAGACCACACTAGGTTAGACCTCAAGCATTTCTGCCGTCACCCGTGTAGACTGAAGACCAGAGGCCTTTCCTTCTCTTCATTTTCTAAGCACCAGGAAAGATTCCAGTTGACTCTGGAGTCTGAGGCTGAAGTAGGATCACCCAAATGAGACAGAATCAGTCAATCTCCCTAGCTAATGGGGAGCTCGGAGTCATATTTAATTTGATTTAGAAAAATGAAGTATTTAATAATCTGGTTATGTCCTGATTCCATTCTAGTGTGATACATACATTGATAATAACAAATACACAGACCACATTATCCAACTTCTGAATCATTATAGTGCTCTCATACTGGCATTTCTGCCCTGTTTATATGTTGCCCTTTGTGTACTAGTCTTTTTTTTTTGAGACAGAGTCTCACTGTGTTGCCCTGACTAGAGTGCCGTGGCATCAGCCTAGCTGACAGCAACCTCAAACTCTTTGGCTCAGGCGATCCTCCTGCCTCAGCCTCCCGAGTAGCTGGGATTATAGGAATACGCCACCATGCCCAGCTAATTTTTTCTACATATATTAGTTGGCCAATTAATTTCTTTCTATTTATAGTAGAGACGGGGTCTCGCTCTTGCTCAGGCTGGTCTTGAACTCCTGACCTCAAGAGATCCGCCCGCCTCAGCCTCCCAGAGTGCTAGGATTATAGGTACAAGCCACCACGCCCAGTCTATGTACTAGTCTTATACATTATAAATTCCTGGGTATGAAGTAGCTTAGTCATCCCTGAGTTCCAAGCTGAATCTATCATAGTGCCAAGCTCACAGTAGACATTCAATTACTCATTTTTGAGCTGAAAAGAGTGGTTCAGAATTCAATTTAAAAATAGGCCGGGCGCGGTGGCTCAAGCCTGTAATCCTAGCTCTCTGGGAGGCCGAGGTGGGCGGATCCTTTGAGCTCAGGAGTTCGAGACCAGCCTGAGCAAGAGCGAGACCCCATCTCTACTATAAATAGAATGAAATTAATTGGCCAACTAATATATATAGAAAAAATTAGCCGGGCATGGTGGCGCATGCCTGTAGTCCCAGCTACTTGGGAGGCTGAGGCAGCAGGATTGCTTGAGCCCAGGAGTTTGAGGTTGCTGTGAGCTGGGCTGACGCCACGGCACTCACTCTAGCCTGGGCAATAAAGTGAGACTCTGTCTCAAAAAAAAAATAAAAAATAAAAAAAAATAAAATAAAATAAAAATAAATGAGGTTAAG